>WBMY01009448.1:852522-908204 GCA_013397315.1 Donacobius atricapilla
GAGGGGAGAGGAGAGGAGAGGAGAGGAGAGGAGAGTGTTTGGTAGTTTTATTTAACCCCTAAGTGCGTCTTCCATTGGTGTGAGCTGGCTCATGAATATGTACTGCTCTCCAGACATGTTCAGCATGTGCCCCTGGTTCTAACTCACTCTTAATTTTTTTACTGCTTTCAACATGAGTGTTAGGAAGAGTGCTTTTCAGTGTATACACAGATATACACATACATACATATATACATCTTCACACATGTATATGCATGTGCATGCACATATGCATGCACACATTTATCTATATATTACATTGCATTCTTCTATGCCTATCAAAACAATTTCAGACAATTCAAACCAGTGCAAGAGGGCCAATTGAACTGCTGAAAAACCTGCCAATAAACATAGATTGATTGGCAGGATTTCATGCACGGATAAGACATCATGGGTTAGAGCTACTTACAGCTTTTTACAATGGTATTTCTCAATGGACTTTTTCTTTCCCTGAATGCAAATAACTTTATTTACTTTTACAGAAATGTATTTACCTTTGCAGAAATACAGATTAATATGTTTGCTTATTTGTTATCGGCTCTGACTTGTGTCCTGGGACAGGACCATTGGCTGCTTTACTCGGCCAAAACCACCAGTTCAAACAGCGTGTTGCTCTAGGAGCTAATTTTCCCAGCTGCAGACAGCAGTGTAAGAGCGCCTTCTATGCTTAGGTGAAAGAAATGCAAGGCAGAAAAGCCATAGAAAACTTGAGTCTACAGAACTAAAACCCATGTCCCTTGGGTGCAAGTTGTTCTGTTCTTAAATCCGAAGAAAGAAGGGTAGAAGAGTTTTCTCTCTTTTAAAGGAAATGGGTCAGACTCATCCTCAAGGTAGAACGATATAGCTGTCATCTTTGGAGCATGATTACAAGCACTGCAGTGTAGGTGTAGTTCTCTGAGGAGTCTCAGTTCTATTGCCAATTAAATCTTAAAATAATTTTTTAAAAATAATTATCATTTTCTCTGTTCCTTTTAAGGACCTATATGGGCATTAATGTGGTGTCTCCACAGGGCAAAATGCCAAAGAGGGGTGTGAAGAAGCTCTCATTACAGAGCACAATTTTTTCTCCTGGATCACTTCAGTGATTCAGTTTCCAAGGCAGCCTCACAAATAGCTGTTGTTGCACAACTAAAGCAGCAGCAAGCTGTGGTGGAAAGACACAAAAACCAAATGCACAAGTAGACAGAATGACAGGACAGGAGCTACCTAAGCCAACACAGTATCGTTGCATACAAAACTAAGAAGAATTTGGAGACCCAATAGCCACCTTCTAGGTAAGAGTTTAACTCCTAAGTTGGAAAACCATGTTTTTCTTGGTGGAAAGACCACCTAGTAAAGTTGTGGCTTGGCAAAGCCTTAAGAATGTGTTCAGTTCAAGCTGCACAAATATGCCATGTCAATGGGACATCCTGCATCCTTAAAGCTGAGTGTCTTGGCAACTGGACCTACTGTAACCCATATACAAAGGGTCAACTGCACAGTAGTCTTGAATTTCCATGCAACAGTTCTACCTTGGTTTTAAATTCCCTGTAATCCTTCATTTTACTTTTTCTGTGCACCTTGATTTTGATAGAAAGGCTCTTAATACATACATGATCTCCATATAACAGAAATAGTATAGTCAGAGCAAGTTGCTTTTCTACTTCTCTCTGTAGACGTACATCATTCTAGTACATTCAGTACATCCAGTCCTTACCCATCAGTAAATTCTTTTGAGATACAGCTTTCATGGAGCTGAAGACAGCACCACGGCTCTGTAGCAATATCACTTTGCAACCCTAACTGCTGTCTGTATACTTTTAGCCAAGACAAGAGTACAGAGCCCACACTACTGTCCTTACATAGCCTAGAGAGATTTTCTAGCCAAATTATCCTGGAAAACAGAAAATGAGACATATACCAGTGAGGTATTTCCCCTCCCTGGAGCTTACACAAAAGCTTTCCACATCAGTTCCAGGTCTTAGCCAGGCAGTTCCTTTCTTCAGTTGTCTGCCTTGTGACATAGGTGTGGTCTACTTTTGCCAGAATATTATACTTGTTTGGGAGCTGAACAGATGAGATGTTAGACGAGCAAAAGCCATATTATAAATATCATTGGATATCATCTGAAATGCCCTCTCATTGATTGCAAAATAAAAGACTTAGTGTAACCCCTAAAGGATGTTTCCTTGGCAGCTAATAAAGTAATCTCAGACACACTCAGGCATATGAAAGGATGGAAGATAAAACTCAGCGTTAAGGCAAGGCATAAATTTTTTAACTTAATACAGCCATTTCAAAATACATCTCTCTCAAAGGAGAAGAAAGATGTGACTGGCTGAAAAGTATAAAATCTAAATCATATAATGCTTCATGTATTTTGGCCAGTCCAGTCTTCATCTATGACACTGACTTTTCTATAGATATTTTCATCTTCTTGATAATAACAGAGGCTTTTTAAAAATACTTTCATTGTAGGCTGCAGGCAAAGGATGGTATCTGATCTGTTGTCAACCACCATGAAACAGGAGGCAGGAAAACAGTTTTTATGCAATCTAGGGCTTTTTGTCCCTCCCTACACTTACATGTTTCAAGCTTACCACCCTTTAGACAACAGTGTAGTTATTCATCCAGGGATGTGCTTGAGAAAATTCGGTTCATATTTTGAAAAAGTGATGAGAGGTGGCTGTTACATAAAGTTCATAATACTCAGCATCCTACCTCTTTTACTTACTTGATCATCACAAAGCAATCCAGTTTGATTTTAAATACAGCATATTAATCATAAAAGTCTGAAACAAATTAATTTTTTTTTCTGTCACTCCCCTCTTGACTTCATATGTGGGCAAGTAGTGCTGGTTCTCTCATCCTCTTCATCTGTCTTGCTGATTGATGCTGAAAGGTCCTTGAAACCATTTCTGGACTATATTTCATGTATGGGTCCCATCAGCTGAAAGATGTCCTAGGCTTCCGTGCAAATTCTCTGCATCACTTTAAAATATGAATAATTAAATGTGCCTGAAGAAATTTGGTCTGACAAAGACAAAGGTGGTAACCAGTGATTCAGCAAGCAGTTAGTTGGCTTCAAATTACTCTCTCAGATCTCTCACAGTTAAGTATACAATTTGAGCAGTTTTGTTATTCTTGGAGTATATTACCAGGAATAATTGAAATTTAAAAGCTCTTATGGAAGACAGATACAGTTGAGAAGCTGCCATATGATCAAAACAAACAAAAAAACCTGAACAACACAGCATTTTCTCAGCATTTTTTTGAAAAAATAAAGATGGATGGTTTAAATAATTGCTTCCATCAGAGTGGTCTCGATCTTTAATCTTCAGAGTTGAGGGGGTTACCCTAAATGTTATGTGCTACAAAGTTTCTCATTACCTAATTACACTGCTAGTGTATTCAGGAATGCACAGGTAAATTTTTCAGCTTGCAACACTGTTCAAAAAATCTTAGGAAACTATATAAAAAAGAGTAGAGCCAAATGTAAATATTTCAAAGACTAATGAAGCTTTTGATACTGAGGAGCTTTACTTTGGCCATGAATACTTACATTAAAAACCTGTCTCAGATTGAGAGAAAATAGCCTCGTTTTCACAGCGCTCACTTGAAACTTTGAAGATCCGTAGTGCATTCATTATTTTGCCACTAGGTACCATTTTACCCAGTTACTGAGAAAATTTATGCAGGGTAAATCAAGAAAGTCTGCAGTTTTCAGAGACAGAGTTATCTATTTCTAACTACCTAAAGTTGTCTCTAGAGACATGAGTCTGCTCAGTTCTGCATTCTGTAGCTCACTTTTGAAGGGTTAGTTAACTTTTTCGTGCATAACAGATTGCAAACCCACATCTCCTGGCACTGAGACCAAAACCTTTCCAACTCTGTAATGAAGCCCTGCAACAATGAGACAAAAGAGTCAAGATTCATTGAGGCAGAAATGACAAAGGAAAAATTTGGAATTGGTATTCTTCCATGTTCATCTGGGAAGAAGGAAATCCTTGTACTTATGAAAATTTTTTACATTTTCTATTGGAAAGTTATAGATAAACAAGCAGAAATCTGACCACCCACTGATTTAAACCTCCTCACTCCTTTGAAGTCTCAGCCATAGAATCGTATGTAAATTTAAAGAATTAAATAGAGGAATTATTCAATTAAGCAGTGCAACACTAAACAGACTAGGGCTCGAGTCTCTGAGCAAACAATGGCCTATTGCATATGGGCCGTGCCCTTAAACACACTCAGATGCCTAAAACTTCCAGAAGACAGTGTATGTTGTGTGTTTAGTATTTTGGGGATCTATGGTCTCCCAATAGCAGCACTCCATCAACACAATGCTGTTGGCAGCACCCAACACAAAGACTGTAACAGGCTTAGTTGCAACCAGTCTCAAACATAAATACAGATTGTGATTTCCTCTTACTGCATGGAAAGATGATACAGATTATTTTTCACTGCCTCAAACCAGTACTGCTGCAAACACCAATATTTTAATGAAACCCATTAAAAATCATATACTTGGATTGCAGTGGCACAGTTATGGCAAATCTTGCTTCAGACCCTTTATGTATTCCACAGCAGCCCATGCAACAGTGGTCATGGTGGTGTTAATAACCAAATTCACTTAGACAAAAACTGTCTTTGCATCTGTTAAGTGTGCTGAGGATGTTTGCAGACACACCTTGCATTCCTACCCTACCTAAGTCCCTGACTTAGATGTACTTTATATGCATGGGAAACACACTTCACTGAGTGGGAACGTATCTCTTCATGCCTTTTTGTCAGTCCTTGAGAATGACAAAAGTATATCACAAGGTTTGGGTACACGTGATGTTATCTTGCAATTTTCTGCAAAAGATGCCAAAGACAGTAAAGATAAACCAGGACCAGACATTTCTGGTATAAAGAACCAAATGGAAAAGAGAAAAAGTTCACATAGAGGCTGTAGTTCCGCCATGCAATATCACAGTGAAGCGTCCACATATGGTGTATAAAGCTGCACCATAGAAAATGTAACAGACACACATATGTACATTTATTTTACTGTTTTGACAATTACCTTCAAAAAACCCTTATGAATCCCACTGTATTAGCATGGAAAAATGTCAAAAACCCTTTACCTAGTTTGACAGGGGTTCTTGCATGACAGGGGTTCTTGTTTGTTTGCATTTCTTTGAATCAGTAGCATGGAATGTACCAGAATATCAGACCACAAAACATTCCTGACATTTTTGAAAAACATGTTTTTATGACTGCTGCTATCAGTCTTTCAGGTGACCATTTCATATCTATTCACACAACCCCCCCCAAATAAAGTAGGGAAACCCCACCTTAGTGGTTATAGGCTTTATGTACATCCACAACAGCACTGCAGGTAGTTCCACATACATGTAGAAATGACCTACAGAACCCCACTGCCATGCTGAAAATTATTTTTTTCCCGTGGATTTTGACAGGTACTTGATTCTTATTATTTTTTCCTCTTCAGCTGGAGCACATTAATCTTTATTTTCAGGTATGTGTGTAAGAACTGCATACAGAAGGACATTTATAAAAGCAAGTCATGCAAGTCTTGAATAGATTAAATGTTATGGCAATACACTTAAATAAATCAGGTGGAGAAATTTTCAGGCTCAGGTCAATGTTTAACATCATTAACGTGATCCTTCAGCTGTCCCTATAAGTATATGCACCAAGAAAAGCTTCTACATCATGCAAATTTTGTTGCATTTTTCAAAAAAATTGTAGGAAAGCAGGGTACCTTTACCATGCAAAAACCCCAGAGGGGAGTTCAGGACTGATGTCTTCAAGAACAGGCATTGCTTAACAGACTTCAGTGCCCACTTGTTTCAGCTACGTGAAGAAATATAATTTCTTTTCAGATTCTTTCCTTTCTTCTTGTATTGTCATTATGATTAATTGCCTCCAATTCCATAAAACATTGCAGTTCTCAATATAGTCATAAAAAGTAACTCACCAAATAGTAAGTTCCAATAATATTTTTCTGTCATAGTTGATACAATCTGACTTAGAACAGGTCCTGTGGTCTGCTTTCCAAATTGAAGCCAGAAATTATAAGATATAATACTAGTTGGTTGCTGGTTTACAAAGTATTTTTTTACTCTAGTGAATACAAACATACAGAATAAACAATAGCAGCTTTCTAAAACTTGAAATATACTCATGAATTGTGAATTCTTAAAAAATATGTGTAGCCAGAACTGGCTGTACCAGTCCATTAGTGCAATCAATGTAAAATAAGACGGTAAAAATTCACACTTGGAGCCAGGAGCAGCACAGATCTCCAGTACTCCATTTGCCACCACTATTCAAATTAGTATCTCAGGTGATATGAAAAAATGAGTTGAGACTTCTCAAAATACATGATTAGATATGATCATTTCTCTTCCACTGCTGCCAGCTAGTGAGAAAATTCCACATAGTCTATCCACATAATTTAAGGCCTAAAGGGACTACTAGGTTATTTGTTGTTCCCTCTAGTACATCACATGTGAGTAAGTTTCATCCAATTGTCCCTGTGCTAAACTCATGAACCTGCCAAAAGAAAGGCATTGGATTTTGACTTGAAGAATTTAAAGGGCAGCAAATCCACTTCCTATCTTGTCCTGAAGGCTTATGTACTTCACTAATGAGTTGTTCCTCCTTTAAATTTGTACAGGATCAGCAGCTAGCATTCACTCTGTTGCCTTCCTCCTCTGTGCCTTTTTATAGCTAGTGTGTGCCTCCTAGGAAGACAGATTTCAACCAAACCACCTCCCAGACACTTCTATATCCACCTGCAGGGTGTATTCTTCAGCCTTCAGATCACTTTCACACATCTATTCTGCTGTCTTCACTTTCTCACCCTTCTGTTTCCCAAACAGTCTCTCTGTTGACTGCCAAAGCCAAGCAGCACTGTCACAGAGGGAGAAGCTGTCCCCCTGGTCCTGTTGTTTCAAGCAGTCCAGCACAGCCTTAGTTGCCACTCTATGCAGAGGGTTGTTGCTGAAATCTCTGCACAGGCACTTGTCCAGGTCCAAAGCCCATGTTCTGCAGTCGTGTCCAGCTTTCTTTGATCCTGGATTATATACTGTCATTGGAAAATGGCTGAACACACGAATGCTGAATGCTTATCACATTGTTGCTATCCCTCAATTTAACAGTCTGCTGACTCCTGTGTTATCTCCACATTTTCTCAGTAATGAACTAAGACTGTTGCTAAAAATAAGCACTAGTTTCAGTCTTGTGATTGTCTTGACCATATCTCACTTAATCTATGAGGGCTCCTCATTTGCAAAGAGTTGTAGGATTTTTCATTTATCTCGATTTTGACCTATAACACTACTATACAAAACAGTGCTAATATATGTATCAGAAAAATGCTGACAAAGCATCTCAACAGTCACTGATCACACTGATGTGCATCACTCAGCTCTTTAGTCAACTTTTTCATGCTATATTAGTACAAGTTAACTATGCCTACTGGCTTTAAAAGATTTGCCATAAATATTTGCCATCATGCTTCTCAGATATTAGAAGTCTGTAAGAGTCTCCTCCAGGTGAAAATTAATTCTTTTTTACAAGCTCACAGAGTTATATTTAATGGGGTATTTTTTTTCTCTTTCCAAATATCCAACTAGTAATGTGTCATCTAACTTTCAAAATTTACTTTATTGCTCAGGTATTTATGCTCTTAATCCTTTGTTTCAATGGAATTTGTTTTTTCTCTTTTTTCTTTTGTTTCCCTAATAATTTTTTTTTTGCTTTTACATAACCTGCCATTTATTTGATTACTATATAATTCTATAGATTTTTGTTTTGTGTGCATGTATATATATACATGTATATACACATATAAATTTTTTTTCACTTTGCTTTGAGTAATGAAAGCTTTTTCTTTCTGACTGTTTGGTACACTACTACTTCACAGAGTTAGCAAGCTATATATCTGTATCAAGAACACAGAAAGTAGTAGTGTCTTAAACAAGGGACATGTTTTCACTGACATGGACTTAGCAAAGCCTTACCTCTGTTACAAAATTAAGAATCTCAATGACTGCATTAATTTCCAGTCTCCTAGATCAGAATGTGACATACACAGTTCCCTGGGGCTGCAATATGCCGGCCCACCCTGAACTACGAAAGACAGCAAGAGAGGAGGCTAAAGGCATTCCCTTTTCTCCTTGCCCCTCCAAAGCCCTCTCCTTGCAGCCAGGCACCTCCAAAGACCTTCTTACAAAGCAATGCTAGTCAAGGCTGAGCAAAGTGTTTCACCACAGGAAGAGACCTCAAAAGGGAAAAAAAAAAACACCATAACACCTTTAAGATCCATAAATTGTGAAACTGAGGTGAAAAATATCATGAACAGCTCAGAAGTCATTTCACAGGCAGCAGACTAAAGCCTTTGCTTATGTGTCAAAGGAAATCCAAAACCCAAGTTGAAGCAACACATTCTCAGCCAGTATTAAGTTCATAGACACAAATCACTTTCTTCCCTGTGCAGATAATGTGTCCAATAAACCAAGTTTTTGAGTGTTGCAGTCTGTCAGGGGAGAGTGAATACATTCAGTGAAGAAGCATGGAGTATTTCACAAATTTCAACTTAGGGAAAAATAAAGGCATGGGGAGACAATTACCAAGGACATAAACAATGGAAACTATTATTAGGTCAATTATCAGCTTATCAGTGTCTGATACTCATTTATCTGTGCAAAACAGAAGCTACTAATACAAGTCATGAATATCTCATCCACTCTTCAACTTCCTCTGCCAAACCTCTCCATTCACCTCAAATGTTTGTGATGTTTTGACTCAGAAAGAAATCCAATTTTAACAATAATTTTTAAGCTTCTGGAAGAAAGCAGTGGATTAATCATGAAAGAAATGTTTTTATTCTGTTTCGTGTTTGGGACAGTAATATCAGACAACATTATTGCTTTGAAGCACAACTATAGCACAGCAGTCACTGCCTTCATTATCAGGAAATGGAGTATTTAAAAAGGATGATGAATTTCTTCCCAGCCCTCTCTCTTACTCTCCCACCAGGATGAAAAGCTCCATATCCCAAACATAAAGACTTGACATTTAGGAGAGCAAGAGATAAGTTGATAGCAAGGCCAGGTGCAACAGTATCCCCTTGTGTACTTTTCTTTCCATTGTTCATAAATAACGAAAACAGTGGTCCAAGGAGAAGCCCTTACAGCAGAACTATCACATGACTCATCTGAAAACAGACTTTGTTGGCTTTTTTTTTCCTTCTCTCTTAAAGAACTTTTGTATTTTTACACTTTCATTTTTGCAGGTTTTGAGCAAAGACAGGTTGGGGAAGTCAGAATGCAAAGTGTCTTCAATGCTAAAAGGGGAAAAAGTAATGAAATTTCACACTCCAAAGTGGCTGCATGGATGTGACTTTGCTGTTTAAGTCTCAGCTCTAACCAGAATTATGTTGGTCTGCCCAGAAGCTCTTCCCAAAGCCAGGTGCTTTGTAGATCCACAAGACAAATCCCTGACCTATCTCTCAATGCCTGAGAAACAGCCAAAATCTCTCCTGTATAGCAAATGAAGGTGTGTTAGAAGTACAGGTAGGCATCATTCCAGTAGCTGCAACCCCTAATTCACAGTTGAGCAGTAGCTGTTAAGATATGAAAACAGGAATTTTGGAGTTGTACAGTGTGCCAGACATCCAGGAGATTAAGCTACATTTATCCATCCAGTAATTTTCAACACTACCCACAGTTGGGTAAATTAAAGCTGAGGGGGTCAGCTAGCCTTATTACAACCTGTTCTTTTATTCAGCTTTCTAAAAATGCCTCATCTGACCAGAGCCTTGTGTAAACTCACTGTGTAAAAAGCTAAGTCTTGTTTTAAAAGGATTGCCTGTTCCCCCTGCAACCCTATGTTTTATTTAACATGTATTATGCATGCATGCAAAGCTCCTGTGTCACCATTTAGCATCAGTCATTCTCAAGGATTTACAGGGAGTGGGCACAGATGATGTGACTGGATGAAGTAACATGGATTTGCAATTATCCCCTGGTATACACTTTCAGTCACTGGCATTAGGAAATGAGAGTTCATTGCACAGAGCTAAGCTGCTTTGGGAAAATACTCAGGAAACATGTGGAAGAGATATTAACAAAAGCATTTCAGCTACACCTCATTGGTGCCAGATGCTGAGTAGCCAGCAGAAGCAAATTATTTTTAGGTTGCTGCTCATCATCTGTCCTCAGGTCAAGAGTTTATGCCCTTCAGAGAGGGGAGGCATGGCACACTGAGAGGCAGCAGGCTGATGCTTCTCCTGCAGATTGAGCTTCCTTCACTTTCCTTTTATTATGATAGTCCTTAATAAGAGTACTCTAGGGGGGAGAAGAGTTAGTGGATAGAAGCAAAGAAGAAGTCAGAGACTTGTGAACAGACAATTCACTCATTTCTCATGCTGATTTCTATTCTGTGTATCCAGGATTTTTCTGCCATGTTCCTACACCTTGTACTATATTAGATTTCAGGACCCAGTTCACCAAAAAATATTCCTCTGTATCGATAGATCCATCACAGCTCTGGTTAATTTGCCACTAGATCTTGCTCTAACGCTAATAAAAACCAAGACATTTTTTCGAAGATCAGGTGAGTCCCCCTCAAATACTGTAAAACCCCTGAAGAGAAACTTTTCTGGAGAGACAAGAGACTGTATAAGAAGCTTCAGTGAAAGGAACTACTTAAAATCTCGTAAGCTCTCATATTGAAATAATATTGATGTAACACTTTAATTATATGCTATCAAATGTGATTCATATATTAACCACATACATTTACACTTTCAGCAGGTTTGTTTTCACTGATATTTGGTGTGCAAATGTTATTATTTGCAAAAGTGCTTACTCCTATGCATAGTTTCACATTACACAAAGAAGTGAAGAATGCAAGGGTCCTAGGCTGAGAAGGAGAACCTTAACATTTCATTCTCAGTCACTGACTCAGCTTAAGGTAGGTAGCAATCAAAGTTGTTTCCAGATGAGTGGAGTTCAGTGGTACATATGAAATAAATCATCACTCTTGGCATTCAGATCCACAAAGCAAATCACTCATGTTCCCACAAAACAACATGAAGAAAAGGGAATCCAGAAGCCTGTTCCTGAGCACACATGTCCTGCAAAATCCCCTGCTGCTAGCCCCTGTTCTGAGTAGCACTGGCATGATGGGGAGATGGAGCCATGTATCCACCAAATTTCTTGAGCCTATTACACAAATCAAGAGATTTTCTTTTCCCAGCATATGAGACTGTCCTTGTCTAAGGAAGAAAATCTTCAAATAAGTGAAGGCTTGATATTGAAGGAATAGGAACTTGTTTCTGTATACCTCATGAAGCAATTTGCATCAGCATAAAATGAGTGAAAAATGCCACCAGCGTCAGTAGCATCACAACTTTGAAAGAATGCAGGAGGTAAAAAATACCCCACCACTATCAGTCAGTCCCTGTATGCTGATCATTTTTGTCTTGGCCCTCTTTGGGGCAAGTGCTTCTTCAATCTGATAGTGGCTTCCAAGATATGCCATTGACCCACAGTCCAGATTTATTAGTGAGAGCAATCCAGTGTCATGGGCCAGTGTTTGGTACAAACCATGTGTCACTAAGAAGTCAATGGCCAATGAATGCCTTTCTTCAAGGGAGCAGATTTTAAAATCCAGGTGCTTGTACTCAAGGCTCACCTGTGCCCAGCTCTGAACTCCCCTTCAGTCTAATAAGACCCAAAACAGTGAAGGAAAAGAACCTGAGAAAATGGAATGTAGTCAATGAGGAGAGAGGAATCTTTGATCCTGGCCCCCTGAAAATGATAACAGCATCAGTGTGCAATGCAAGGCAACACTGATGTGGAGAAATTTTTAAAGGTACTTATCAAGAAGTTGAGCAGACCTGATTTTGGTCTCCTTTGTCACGTACTCAGTCTGGGTCACTCAAAGGTATTGCTGCACATGTCAGAATTCCTGAGAAATTTTTATTTTAAGCAGATGTGACTGGGATAAGCCTTAGTGTTAACAACGTAAACTGAGGCCAGTTATTAAGGCATGCAAACTCTGTGATTTCTTACAACCAGCAGAAGGCAAACTAGCTTAGTATCCCAACTTTTTTATCTTTTCCTCCAAAAGGGAAAGACTGACTCACAGCCCATGAGAATCTGAGAAAATTATACCAATAGGAGGAGGAAAATGAGCATCTTTTGAAAACAATTTGTACATATTTCCTGGTAGCTTCACACACTCGGTTGGAAAAGCTATAGATGACAAATTTTCCAGTGACCTTTTGTATTGGTGTGGCATGAATGGTAAAAACCAATTAGTGATCTTCTTTAAAACTGACAGCCAGAATAGACAATCAGATACAAGTGTACACCTCTGGGACACACGACTTAAATACAGGTGAATTTTAGGAAAGGCCTCTTTTGCCCTGGGCCTGCCATGAGGCAACAACGACGGGGGCAGCAGCAGGGGCTGGCTTAGGCCCCACCACCCCCTGGGGCCAGGACAGGGTGGCGGGGACAGGGCTGGCCCTGGGGCAACTGAGCTGGGTCCCCGAGCTGGTGACTACTGGCAGGGACGGGGAAGCCACGGCTTTTAACATCCAGCCGATCTTAAGACCTGCACCACGCTGCCAGCCGGGCTGAGGGAGATGTCCCCCGGGTCCCTGGAGAGCAGCACCAAGCCCAGACTGGGCCAAACCCACCCCATAAGACCGAGGGGTGGAGGGGAGAGAAGATCCGGGCTGCCGTTTCTGAGCTTTTCTACACCTCGTGGATTTGAGGCTTTCCCAGCTGCCGCCCCAGCAAAGATCACAAGGCCCTCCGCCGGCCCAGGCAGGAAATGTTAACTCTTTCCTAACACAGACTGAGACTTTTTTAAACTAACCCGTCTCAAAGAGAGAGTAAAGGCCAAACTGGAGATATATGAGGGGACAATATGAAGATATCAAAGTCAGTAAAGGAAGAGTAACTTCTTAAGTGGAAGAGATGACAAGCTGCCTTAATTCTAGGCTGTAAATCTCCTTTGATTTATGGTAACGGACTGTAATATTTCCTTTAAATCGTGGACTATGAATGGTGAGATGATTTTGTGGATTCAAGCAAAGGTCTCTGTGATTTTACTGAGTGGATATTCAATTAGAAACTGTAATCTAGTGATCCTATGAGATATTTGAAGCCTCGTCACCAGTGAAGAATGAGAAATCCTTTGTTGTGGAGCTGTGCATCTTTTAAAAGGTGAAACCCCATGTGTAAGTCCACAGCCCATATGTAGTCATGGGAACGGCTACATTTTGTGAAGCTCACAAATGCAGATTCTCGGGCCGGCTGCTTCTGAGGGAGTTAGAAGCCACAAACAGACTGTGTCTCTTGTGGAAAGTTACGAGAACAAAAATCAGGAGGGACTTGTCTCTCTCAAAGACTGAATGAAAGACTATTTTATAAGTGGTACTGACCTAGAGTTCTGATTTTCTGTCTCTTTACATTGTTTTGTGGAAAAGTAAACTATTGGTAGGGAGAAGGAGAGTGCTTTTAAAAAGGTTTCATGGGTTTTTTTGTTCTCCCTTTAGTGTGTGTTAATAAATCTAACTGTTTCTATCTTTAAGTTAATACTGTTTTGCCTTTCTTCTAATCTTATTTGATAGTAGAAAGATAGACCACTACACTAAATTTAACAAAACAAATTTGGCGAATGTGAAACCACTACATCTTTCGGTGTTTCTGCCCGATAATGAACTTTAACGTTTTACACCGTTCTGCCATAAAACTTATCTAGGTGAGGTCATAATTCATATAGTTGTGGTTCAAAGCAATAATGCTGCCTGAGCTTACTGTCCCAAGTTTCTCCAAATTACCAGTTTATTATTTTGTTCAGACATTCTAATTTATAAAGGAAGGAAGAAAAGTTACTGACAAACTGTTCAAGGTGTTGTATAGACAGAGTAATGAGATCCTGGTTATGGTGTAGCTCTCCCTGGAGAACAAATCAGCTCAGAGTGTCTTCTTGTGGCAGAGGTCTGCAGTGGAGATTTTATCACAGGCTATCAAAAAGCACTGGGGATGATTTCTTTTGGTTTTGTTTGATATTATACAGCTTTGCTAAAAAAAAAAAAAAAAAATTATACACTGTGACAGTGAGAGCTGCCAGGGGAGCAATTCAGAGAGGAGACCACCAATTACTGGGTACTTTTAGTTCATGCAGGGTTTAACAGACATAAGCTCAGCACCCCAAAATCAAGAGAGAAGATATACCAAATAGTGAACATCAGATACTTCATAACCATCTCACTTTTGTGTTAAGCCAATCTATTTGGTTGTTTGATTGACTTATGTAGGTCAGACTCAGTCAGTGCTGAACAGTGAAAAGGGAATCCAGAAGCAGTCACACATCTTCTCTCACAGATAGGCTGGCAAGGCAATAGGTTGACAGTTTTGTACAATCAAATATAAATGACTCAACACAAAACTTGCAACTTGAAACTTATAATTGCTTTGGCAATCTATTTCTATGGGAGTAGCTACTTTCCTACACCTACTTCAGTGACTAGTAACATCAACTATTATTACCAAAAGATGCCTCTCCTCGTGCATCAACCATAAATGTGCTAAGTGTTAAGAGATGTTACCTACACTCCTGAACAGAGTCCCTATTGACATACAAATAAATTCAGTATTTTTATGCTTTCAAACTTTTGTAATGAGTATTTAAAGGTCAAAGAAAGAAGAATCATCTGAGATTTACTCAAATAAGCCTAGCTTAGCAGTCTCTATGGCACAAGAAGAATAACCATGGTAATGCAAGGAAGAAAAGGAGGCTCAAGGGGAGATCTTATCACACTCTACAACTCCCTGGAAGGAGGTAGGTGGTGAGGGTTGGTCTCTTTTCCTAAGTACCACACGAAAGGACAAGAGTAAACAGCCTCAGGTTGTTCCAGGAGAGGTTTATATTGGATATCTGGAAAAAAATCTTCACCAAAAAATTGTCAAGCATTGGAACAGGCTACCCAGACAAGGATTCACTATCTCTGAAGGTATTTAAGACACGCACACGTGGTTCTTGGAGTATGGTTTACAGGTGGCTTTGGCAGTGCTGGGTTAATGGTGGGACTCAATGACCCAAAAGCCTTTTCCAACCTAAATGGTTCTGTGATTCTATGCTGGCTCACAGAAGGTCATCTAGTGACTGCAGTGTGAGCAGGAATCACACAGCAGGGACACCACTGAAGAATCGGCCTTGAACACTGAGAATTCCTACCTGAGTGAAGCACTGACGACATGAAGAAGGCAAACAGAACCATACTAGTGTCACCTTCCTTGAGCCTGGACCTGTGTTCACATCATATCTGCCAATTTACCTGGTGTAGTCTCTGTATCGTGCAGTATGGATGCCTTGAGAACTGCTGCTAAAAGGTGCTGCTTTAGAACACACACACACAGAGTAAAGGGGGAAGGGTCTTCAGAGCCCTCTCTCTTTTCAGGCAGATGATGCAATCAATAAAAAATACATCACTCGACCAGTTACCCCTCACAGCGCTGTTCTGATTTATTTCCCAAGAAAAAATGCTATTTTGTTGCTAGTAGTGAAAGGTTCAGAAGCTTGTTGGGACACGCTCTGATGACTTACAGGAGTCTGCTGCCTTATTCACAGCCCACATCAGGTTTCTGCGTTTGGGAATGGGAATAGTTCAAGAAATCTTATCTCTAGAAAGGCATTTACAGGAAATGTTCTGCAAGACTGATGCTCAAAAAAAAAGTAGAATGTGTTTTGAATGAGAACAATTTTTTTTAAACATTAAAAAACTTGCAATATTTATTCCAATTTCCTTCAAATGAAAGTAAGAAAAAATGCATTCAGTTTTAAACTGAAGCATTCTGTGTTGAATCAAACCACAAAAACTTGATTAATTTTTTCCAGTTTGCTTTGGTTTTAATCACAGATGTTTCCCTTTTTTTTTTTTTTTTTTTTTTTTTTTTTTACCACAATTTTTTCTCNTTTAATCAGCACAATTTTATCCCAGGGAATTTAGACTAAATAACATTAAATCAATTTTAATTAAAAGCTTTAGCTATTTCCCTGTAGGTTTGTTTCGAAATCAGAAAGAGGCATGGAAGTTACTGGCACTATTCAGCAAATAAATTTTTACTAAAAGCATAGAAAAAATCAGATTGGAGGAAATCCCTAGAGGTCATCTGGTACAATCTCACTCACAGCAAGAGTGAGTCTTATTCAAGGCCTCCTCAAGCTATGTTTTCAAAATCCCCAAGGATGAGGACCTTTCTGGCATTAAGTTGCCCGTGTCAGATACGTTTGCTCCATGACGTAGCTTCTGTGGTAGTCTCCCACTGTGGGATGTGACCTGCACAGTTATCAGAGGTAAAGTTATAATGGTTCCAAGTAGAACAAACTTCACCTGTTTATTCCTCTGGATTAGAAGTAAATGTGGACAGTTTTTAATGAATATTAAGCCTTCAGTGAGTTTTCCCGAGCTGCAAACTTTCACAAACTCTTCCTCAGGAAAGCAGAAATTAGTGTCCTCATAAACAGGAATAGTTCATTAGCTTACCAAATCCCTATTCAACTTACTCTTAGCATTATAATTAAAGAATACTAATAGTTTTTATCTAGCATATCCCTGAAGTAAGATCTGAATCAGACTCTGGAGGTATTGATCTCCCTCTGCTGTGTAGGGAGCTGCCAGTCAGTGAGAGGGCAACCTTGATTATTTGCCCAGATATGGTTAGGAGGAATCAAGGTCAACATGTATGTCTTTTCTTAGGAAACATATGCCCTGTATTTGCATCCAGCAGTTAAAAAGAAACCAACAATTTGCCATTGTTTTCCTTCTTTTCAACTGAAGAACCAAGCAGCTGTAACTACAACGCATAACAGGAAAATACAAGACCATTTAAATCTTTGCTCCTGTTGCGCATTTCCTGTTCATTTTTGGTGTGCTCATTTCCACACAATTACCAAAAATTTCTCAAAGCTTCCAACAGCATTGTCATAGCATTTAAAAAGCAAGTTACATCCAGGTTTGTCAGATGCCAATAAAGACTCAAGTGTTTTTCATAAATCTCTAAAAATAAAGCCAATGACTCCCCACATACTGATAGTGCACAATGATCCCATGATAAGCAGCAACATATCAAAATTCTGATTTTTTCTTCTGTAATCTGTTTTCTAGCTCCTATTCATCTGAGATCTTCAGATTCAAACCTTCAATGTGTTTCACATACTGATAGTAATATCCCGTAGATGTAGGAGTCCTTGGCAATTTTCTTTCCTTGATGTCTAGGTCCTTCATCTGGCTTCCTTCATTGTATATTTCTTTCTGCTCACCTTTGTGGTCCTCCCAACATCCCCAGCCTTCATTTGTTATGCCCCCTTCTTCCCAGCCATATATCCCAACAAACTACTTTGCTGTGCTTTTCCCAGTACTTTTGTTCTGCGTTTTTTAATTCTCTGTCTATAATTGCAGCTAACATTCTTTCCTGATGGGCATGCTGTCATCCACTATTGAACATGCAGTTCTCTGAAGATGTCTATAAACCACAGCTCTTCCCCTAAGAAAACTGCTGATTGACCAAATGAGTTAGAGAGAACAGATGTCCTTGGGAGTGAGACTGGGGTCAGCAGAGCACAGTGCAGAAGCAGGAAGTGTTTGATATTCTCCTTTCTTTGAATACGGTGTATGTGCCAGCAGGTTTCTAAGATAATAATTTCACAACTAACTGTAAAATGCCTCATTAATAAGAGTAATTATAACTATAGTTATCAGTTCTGTCCAGTTAATCACAATTATCTTAAATTGTCTTAAATTTTTCAGGGAGGTTTTTCCAGACTGAAAACAAGCAGCAATGCACAGGGCATCAAAACCTCAATGCTTTACCACTCCTTGCTTCCTGATTCTGGAACAGTCATCCTGCAGAGCATCTCATCTTAACAGCCTCATGCAAGAAGAGTCAGTGTCTTTTGTACAGTTTTAATTTGCTGGAAAGTATTTTCCTTTTCTCAAGTCTTTTAATTCCAGTTTTGCCAAACAAAGTAGTCTCATCAGGGCCTCATCGGTTATTTCTGCTTTGCTTTATTTGAAAGGCTCATTCACTTGAGAATAAATTATAACATGTGATAGTAATTAGCTGTTGAAGCATCATCAAATTCTAAATAAATTCCTTGTGATCAAAATCAGATTAGGTAACTAAATACCAAAAAAATTATAAACAAAGGCTTCTGCAGGAGTTCATTGTATGAAGAAAAGTTAATGAAAGTACTGTGTCCTCAAGAACTTCCCTGAAGAATGGAAAAGCAGCGGGGACAGAAAGGCAGCAATAACAGCAGGATTATCATGCTTGTAATAGGAAATAGAAATTAAAATAAGAGAGGTTTGAGGAGCTGGCCAGAGGATGTGGATGGCAGAAGGGTGACTCCTTCAAAGACTCCTGAGCTTGGAGGTTAGGTGATCACTTCTTTAGGCCTTCTTTAAAAGCATTGAGAGGAACTAGGCTGGATTATTCAGTGCAAAAATACAGCTCTTCTGAGCTTAGTCTGCCTCTCTAGGGTAGTACTGTTTTACACCAGATGAGAACCTGTCCTGCTCATTAAACTCATTCTTGATACTAGTGACTTGTTTGCTGGCTTTGCACCAGACATTAGAGAACATCGCTTGCCCATTTAATCCAGATTTTGCAATAAAATAATCCAAATCCATTTGTTTTGTTTTGTTTTTTTTTCTTTACACTCCAGTCCAGCAGGAAGCTGCGGGGCAGGGGAACAGTGAAAGGGCAGGGGCAGGCCTTTGGGAAAAGGATTAAAACCATTTGGATTTTCTATATTTTGTCAAAAAGAAAATTAAGTATGAAATATAGAGGAGAAAATTTTCTCAGTGAAAACCAAAATCCACTGGACCATGGTACAGACTCAAGTTATCCCTTTGGGGATTCATAAATCTTCAGTTAATTTGAGGAAAGATACCCTCTAGGGGATAATACTCTTAATGGAATTGACAAAATAAGTGGAAAATATCTTTCCAGTCATATTCACACTATTCCTTACTCAGAAGGAGTGAAGACACAACTGAGAGCTCAAGGCAAGGAGTTCTCTTGAGGTTTCTTAAGAACTTGAAGCTGGAATAATCTTCTTAGTCATCAAAAGATGAGTATTTAATTGGACCAACAATGTCCTGGATTTTAGAATCAGAGCATGCCATGCTAACTATAAGCCATATTTATCAAAGACAGCTTTGTCCTTTGGAAAAATATAAATAGAACTTCCTAAAGCAGAAGAATTTTCTGTCCAAAAATCTCTTTTCTAATTTGAACACGGGAAAAACAAATATGTATAAACGCAAAAAACAGCAGGTAAATGGAAGGCCTTTCAATGAAATATTTCTCCTCTTATTGCACAAAGGTTTCATGTTGTTCATCCAACAATGAATGACCACACTTTCAACCTAAAGATATTTTCTCTGGAGAGAGTGCTATACAGAAGACTTCAGCTCCATCTCTGAAACAAGGTATATAGATCTGTGTCAAATAAAATAGTGCCAATTTTGTTGCTATGCTGAAGGGACAGTCCTACAACAAAGACAAGACAAAGCAGCTTGGTATCCTGAATGGTACTTTCCCAAATCATCTATCTCTGGGCATCAGGGCATTGAAACTTTTAGCAGGGAAAAAGAACATTCCTCTAAAATGTAGAGGTGAAGAACTTGGCCCATGTCAGTATTGGATAAATTCAGCAGCTGGAATGGACTGTGTTCTTTGCTGCATCTGTGACCTTCCCCAGGTGAACCAATATGAAAACATGACCAAAATCTTGATATTTGGCAGCCAGCTGACTGGATTTGCTAATAAATCAGTCAGTGCATTTATAAAGATCTTTGTGATGATCTTCAGGATTCAAGAATAAAATTCAAATTTCCATTAATTATGTCTTCAAACCAAACAGACAAAATACATTTTTGACAGCCCTCTTTCAGAGCACAACCATGGGTTTTCAGCATGATATAAACTTTTCCTCTTACTGGAAAGAGATTAAATTTGGGTTTAAACCCCAAATCTCAGAGCAGCAAAGACATACTCAGAGTTAATATAGCCAAAGCATTCTTGACACCACTTCATTTTTCCCAGTCGGTGCGCACACTGTCTGCATGCCAATAGCTCTTACACAGCAAAGTGTGCCTGGAATAAGTCTCTAGAACAGCTCTCAGAGCTGCTGGAATGATCAGGCAGGAAGGTTTTGCTGCTAGGTCACTAGTTAAACACTAGCCTCAAGGAAATAATGACTAATCTCTTTTAGCTAGTGTTTTAATATCATATACAAAGCGGGACAGTGGTTTCAGCCCGGTTTCCAGCAGCCAGAAGTGGCAACACAGAATGCACTTTCATACCAGGACATTTGTTAATTTGTTTGTATGTTGCATTGAAAGCCTCAAAATACAGAAGGATATAAAGGACACGGAAAAGAATCTCATCTTGCATAACTGTGACATTTGCTAACGATACAAAATTTTAGAATAGTGGCATGGGTGAGCTTCAGAATTATCCATAGGCCTAATTAGTTGTCCCATCCACTATTATGTCAGGGTAAGAAACTGTATTGTAGTTTTCTTATACAGGGCCCAAGAAAATCAGGCTTTTCTTCTACTGACATGTAAAGAGGGTCAGGACCCATGCTCCCTCTCTCCCATTCCATTGTCCTGCAGTAATGCATGCTATGTCCTTCAGGGATGTCGTCTCTCATTTCCTGCCTAAAATCCACCTCCTACACCTCCAACTCAGCCCCATTCCTTCTTCTGTAGGAAAGGAAAGGCTTTGCCTTGATTTGGAGAAGCCCTGAGCTGGGGGTAGGAGACCTGACCTGCTCCTGTCCTGGTCAAAGGGAGAGCTCACCCACCCCAAGCTGTGAATCTGTCACCCCACCCACACACCCCAAGTTGGCTGTCATGCACCACCGCCTGATGTCTGGCTGTGGGACCTCCTCCGTCAGTCCCTTTGAAAAGTTTTCACTGTAAGAGTTCATAAAGCAATTATTCTAGGATAAGAGCTTTGCACTGCCAAGTGTAACATTAAATCCCTCTGCTACATAAAATGGTAAAGGAAACTTCTGAACATTACAGTAAATGTATCTCTAAATTCAATTTGAAATCCCTTTGGCACTTCTTCAGGTATGCAGCTTTTTTCTTTTTTTAATAAAGATTAAATTGCTAGAAAATTTGCTTCTGAAGACATGACCTTGGAAAGAAATTCAAACGCTTACGTGTCTAGACCGTGCAGTGGAACCAGTTACTTCCTCTTGCTAACTCCTGCATTTCTCAGAGGACTGCAGTTGAAGATAAAGGCAGCTGGTGACAAGGAGCAGTCAGACAACGTGTACACTTAGGATACTTTCTGTCTAGGGGATTTCAGCTTTTTTCCTACATTCCTTTGACGAAAATATGGAAATGTCGAACTTCCAAAGCAGCCTGGACTTTCCTCTGGACCGCTTAAGAGATAAAGGCACTCACGACCTGGTTAGGAAATTACCTCCAAAAAACCCACAATCTGTACCCTGCAAAAATTTACCTGCTCCAAAACCCTTGTTGACGTAAAAGAAGAGAAAGAACATGAGTTGTTTTTCAATATCAACCCTATTAAATGACATCTTACAAGCACTTCATAAAAGAAAGCCACTTAACTATACAACAGCTGTAGAAATTTACTTTGCAGGCATGCATCAAGGCACACTGAAAGCTGTACTCAACATTCCTCCTCAGTCACATGGAAGCTGGCTGCTCCTGTGGTCACACACGTGAGGCAGGAGCACTTGGCTGCAGCCTGTGGAACACTCACCCGTGACACGTGAGGATGGCTCTCCCCCAACAACAGACCTCCTCCTGGCTTTTCCTTGCTCCTGCAAATGCCAGTTCTACAGTTAGCCACTTCTTAAGATATTTTCATTTATTTATCACTGCTATTTTGAACTATATAACAAATTCTAAACCATCTCAGCATATACATGAAGGGGTATTTTTGAACTAAAATCTCGGAGGAGCCAGGGAGTCTGGAACAGCCATCATAGTGCTGAGGGAGCCCTGCAGCACAAATCCTTACAGGCTGCTTCATTAATTAATAATCTGTAAGCATTTAATTTGTACCACTGGATATGTTCAGGACATAGAAATGACAGTCTGAGAAATGAGGCGGCAGGGGTAGAGCTCTTTCAGGAATTATTTTCCTGTGAATGTTCCTATAACCTGTAGTCTGACACTTTAACAATGCAGCTCTGGCTTCCACATAACATCCAGCATGTTTCTGTGGGATACATACATCTAGTGCTTACTTCAGAAGATGTTGTCAGTATTCTTGGGACTGTGGAGCAAGGAGAAAGGCCTGCCCTTGGGCCTTGCCCAGAGGTCTCAGAGAGCAACGGAAAAGTTCCTGCTAACTTTGAACACAACTTTTCCTTAGCATACAATCAAGATGAGTGATGAGCTTTCTGCATAAGGACTTGAGGGTCTGCTCTGGCAAAGGGTTTTGGTGTCAGTAAAATCTTTCCCAGCTGAAGGTCATGACAGTGCCCTTAAAAGGCCTTTTATTACCTAAGGATAAGCATTAGACTTGTTGAGGACTATTCCTAAAGCATCAAGGGAGAAGGTTGAGCCACATTAGATGCAAGGAAATCACTTCCCACCCTTCCTCTTGTTAAATATGTGCATGTCTTAAAAGGAAGCACATACCTCCTTTTCTGAAAAATAGAATGACCAATACATATTAGGGCTGCTGTGAGCGGGATTGGAAAGCATCTTGGTAAACTTACATCTTCAAGTAAATGCATAAAATGTTCATTGATTCAAAATCCTTCATTAAAGTAGTTTTTTGCTTCCTCTACAAAAGGAGCCATGTGCCTGCATTGAGGCAAAATCCCAAAGAACAGAATGTAGGAATGTGAGCATAGCTGAACCTTCCCAGGCCAACATGGAAGCTGCCATGGTTCCTACTGCAAGACCAGAAAGACCTGTGACGCTGGACACAGAGGTGTAAGAGGTGGAAGGGAAGTGCCTGCTGCCGGAAACCTCTTCTCAGCTCCTTGCCTCAGAACTGCACACAGCAGGGATGGACTCCTTCCCCCTGCCATATCTCCAGGAAGACCCGAGAGGACTCAGAGCTTTGTCCTGTGGAAATTTGTGGAATCCAAAGCCTTTTAAAAAATACACTCTAGTTTCAGAGAGAAGACATGTTTTGGTTAAAGTGCTTTGCCAGAAGGTTTTCAACTAACTCCAATTACAACAAGAGCTTTCAAAACTCAACAGCACCCAATTTCTTGAGTTGTTTTGATAATCTTTTTCAAACTTCAGCTGGGCCTTAGCATCACTAACACTCTTCTTCCGCTGAACCCTCTAAGTTGAAATCTCTGCAGTTTCCTACTTTCCCTGTGACCAGTATGAAATCAAATTTAAGCTCTGTGCCCACATTATTCAGGTTGTTGCTGACTAAAAGTCTCTTTGTGCTGTCCGACCTACTGACTTTGGCTTTCAACTACCCACTCACCATCTCACCCAGGGCTTTACACCCACAGCTAAGAGAGCAATTCAGCTTCTGGGTGATGTGAAATGGTTTCTCTTTCACTTTGCATCACCTGCAGCCTGAGAGGGGAACTTGAGCCCCACTCCCTGCTCTGTGAGCAGAGCATCAGGCATGGAGCAGGCTCTGGACAAAGAAGGGTGTGGGGGTCTCCAGGTAGGACAAGCATGGGGCTGCTGATCCTGTCTGTCAGTGTGCTCAAGGTACACAGGGTGGGCACACATTTCCAGGTTAAGTTATCCTGCATAACTTAGGTTGCCATATACAAACTCTGTTCATGGCCTCATTTTTCAGCTGAGCCTTTTGGAATGCTGGCATTTTCGTGCCTCAAGTGTGAGTCATGGCAGTATTGAGGTGAGCACAAAATGCCTGGCTTCCCAGATCAGGGCACTTGTCCACACATGCCTGGACTCAGATACTCACTCAGGGTGTCTGTACTGTGCTCTTCTAAAGAAAGACGATTAAATTCAAAGTTGAGTTGATGAGCAGGATTGCTTAAGCGGTCATTTCAGATAAGTTCCAGCTAATTGCCACCTTAAGTACGTAAGGCAACAGTCTTACATATCAGTCTCTATGCTTATTTAGAATTTGTATGTACAGTTTGCATTAGAAAATCTGATTCATTTGTCTTCCAAAAAGTATCTGGCAAATATAAGTTTAATGTAAAGACATAAAGGCATTCCTTTGAATGCTTTCCAGACGTGGTTAAGGAATTTACAAAATTTTTTTCAGAGGCATGACCTTATACTGGCTGAGTTAGGTCAGATAGGTACATTCTAACAAATAATAACTCCTGCTGAGGAAAATAATATTTGCTCCTAAGATAAACCAGGTAGGGTATGTTCTGATCATCTGGTGATAAGACTGTGTAAGTGTGTATAATAGCTGCCAAAGGCATAACTTCCAGAAGGCAGTGATGTGTTCTCAATGGGTGACATATTTCTGATCTTTTGTGACTTTACCAGGTTTTTTCTTATATATCCACCATTATATTGAATTTAATGATAAATACTATTTGTGGACAGCAACGCTTAATTGTAGCAATCAGTGGTCACAGCACATTAGCACCATTACAGGCGATATGGCAGTACAGAAGAAATTATATGCATATTTTAAATTAGACACTCATTAGATTACTCATTAGATTACACCCACCTCACACCTCCTTTCTCCTCCACTGCCCCCCAAAAAGAAGACAGGACTAAAAACCTAGAGTGACAAAACTAACCACTAGAGAGTTAATTCAAACATTAAACTACTATTATGAAACCTGTGCAACCACTTTCTCTCAGGAGACAATTACAGGCCATAGGACCACCAGTTGAATATATTAAATGGCACTATAAATATATTTTCAATCAAGAAAATACCTGATAAGTAAGCAGTAGAGAAGTAAAAGAATCTTTTATGGATATTGGAGATTGTTTTATATATGCTCTACTTTTTCATGTAATGCTGTTTCTCACAGATCTTTCTCTAACTGCATTTTAGAGCAATTTACAAAGGTTTTATCTCTGTTCACCTTCATGTTGCGAACTTTGCATGCCACTACCTCTCAAAACCTGCTTAAATGTATGGTGACAGACTGCAGGTACCTTCAGACTCTTGCTGAAATTCTAAATGCAAGGGGGGGTAAATTTAGAAACTGCAAATGGATGCATCAAAAAATACAGCCAACAAAAAAAATCTATGCAAGATGTTGGTGAAAAAATTTTTTCAGAAATCCCTTTTCCTTGTCTTGTTCATGGCATTAGTTACACCAATAGCTCATTTCTAATAATAGCAGTTGCAGAGTTTGTCATACATGTTTGGGTCACACGTATGGAGCTTCCCCAGCCTGTCTAATTCCCTGTGCTTATCCCTGCCTAGATAACATTTTTCAAATGGTCCAATTTTTTCGTGGGTTTTTTTTTTTNTTTTTTTTTTTAATTCAGAAAGTACTGCTTTCATTCATCTGAGGGCTTACATCAATCCTTTATCTGTGCTCAGGCTCAACTCTGCTCTGGGAACACAGCTCTGCTCCTGTCTACACAGACTAGCCCAGTCCATAAAGGTTTCATTCAACAGAATGTCCTTTAAAATAATCAGCTCCCTAATACCAAGGCTGGCTTCTTTTTCCTAGAGATACAAAGCTGAGAGGTAGACAGAAACTTTAATTTCTGGAGATTCAATTACCAGTTTTAATTTCAGATGTATCTGAATTCTGATGTCTTCAGTGGGAAGGTTTCTGATATAACTTGTACCTTTGAAGTTGACAGTGTTACCTGTCTCACCTAAAGTATCAGCTCTTTAAGTGCATCTTCTTGTCTTGGTGGCCAATGCCACTGACTTTGGGGATGTACTTCTTAGACACAGGAGGTTCTAGACACCCCTTCTGAAGCTGGGCTCAAACTTTTTCAGCTGCTGGTCCTATGCAGTGGCATAGGATGGCACTTATTTTCAAACAGAATTTCTTGGTTGTCTGCTCTCTTAATTCTCTTCTGACAGTATATTCATAGTTTAGGGAAGTAGCTAGGGGGTAATTTTAAGGGGCAAATATATGGTAGTGTTAACTGATCAATAACCAGTGCTTTACTGCATTAAAGAAGAAGCAAGTTCGCTGTAACCATAGGTTCTATTCAATCAGGCCTATCAATAGAATTCTTTACTTTCATACTGCTGAAGTTCCTGAGCTACATGCTTAATGAAAAAAGGAATGAATCTGATCTCTGGGAATTATTTGTAATGCTCCAGTACTTGTAATTGAGCCAAAGTCTTGGACAATGTTATCTGTCTAACATTGTCTTGTATTTCCTAAACATTTTCTTAGGGGGCCTACAATTTGTTACAGAGATTTTCAAGAGGCCCGTAGAGCAGAGTTCATCTGTCAATAGCTACTGCAATTCTTTGAGCCTCCATTGTTAAGAATTGTGCTATTGTCTTTTGAGCATCTCTTCACACCAGGTTTTTAATTGTTCAGCTAACATTATTAATTACTTTCCTAAGATCTGATTCACCAGTGTTGTACATCTGGTGCTGTCATTCACCTTCCAAAATAGTGATAGATTATGAAATTTCACTGTTCTGATTGGTAACAAGCAAAGAGATTCACTATATTATTCATCCTGTTAAGATGCAACCCTCTCTCTAAAAAAAAAAGCAAGATTACTCCAGCTGGCATAACATTCATTTGCCTTAAAATTCCTCTGATGTCTTCTGCTGGTCCATATATTACAGACAGAAAATACCATTATGGCAATTTGGTGCAGGGAAGTTTAAACTTTAAATTAAGGAGGCAAGATTTTCACTGAAGTATAGTGAATGGTAAAAATTTTCTGTACCAAAGCTGATCACAGGATTTTCAGAGTATTTGTGAACATCTCCTACCTTTGCCAATTAAAACAATGCTATGCTTACACTGCAGTCACTAATCTCACTTCTTGAATGACAGACTAGAGAGCACCATGCTGCCTCACCCTGCCCATTCCCCAAAAGCCACCCCACCCACCTCATAGGGCTGACAGGCAGCACACCCTGACTACTCTAATGAACTAAGCAGCACTGTTGGAGACCAACAAGAGAAGTAGCATGAAAGCTTCATTTTTCCACAGAGCACTTTTACCTTTTATTTCAGTGCTGGCTTTAATGATTCATTTAAATTGTGCTGAGTAATTGTGATGTTCCATTAAACCAGGTCCAGATGTTCCCTTGCTTGAGTGCTGTGACCCTCCCCCCCTCACATAGCGCAACCTCTTCATTCTGAGCCAGCTTCACATCTTACCCTCCCACTCAGCAGTTGCTGCCAGTTCTGTCATTCCCTGATGCCAGCTTTGAGCCTGCTTAGTGGGTCTAGGTGACATGGTAGCAGCTGTCACCCTTTAATAAAGGAGAGAGATTATATATATTCTCCTATCCTACAAGAAAGGATGGCCAAATGTATATGCAAATTGCATGGAAGTGCATTTCATCCTTTCATAAATAACAAATGATTGCAGTGCCTTGAGAAACTGAATTCAATTAAGAAACATTTACATCACCATTTTTTGCTCCAATCCCCCTGTGTTACACTTCTCCTTGGAAGTCTGCCTTCCTTAGCAGAGAGCTGCACTGGTATAAGGACTTTATAAGAGCACTTTGCAGAGGCATCTACTTCTAACTTGATATCTGGGCTATTATAAAGCAGTTTTCACAGAAACATGTTAATTCAAAGGAAAAATCAGAACACTTTCTTCTCTCTCCTTTTAAAAACAAAGAGTTTTTAATGACGGAAAGCAGACACATATGCCAAAGGGATACCATCAATTCCACTGTGTGTAGTCAGTGGAATATATGAAACCAAGAGCAGCTATGAGAAACATGAGTAAGGGGGTCACTCTTGCTTAGGTTTGCATGAAACGTAACAGCTGGTTTTGTGTTTCACTGCTACCTGATTTCTCAGTGGTCTGTTTTCTAGACCACTAGACAAACATTGGATAATGCACTGTTTCTCTAGTGTCCTATGCAATCATCTCTGGAATTTAACATTATTATGTTGCTTACCATAATTGCCCATCCTTTGGTTAATGACTACAGCTAGAGATGGACAAAAAGCCTTTCATGTACTTACACAGCCTGCCAGACATAGGGCAGTATGAAGTAGGGTTCAAAGTCCAATTGACTGTAATTCCACACACTGGTAATTTTCACAGCAGCTGTCCTCTGAGGATCTTGCTGTGCCTCCCTAAATGTTCATGAGAGGATGAGAGTGACGTGATTCTACCAAATACAATAGAAGGAAGTGTATTACCACCTATACAGCCGTCCTTGCCTAAGAAGGGCACATTCTCTGAAGAACATCATAACCATTCTGACTATTGCTTTTCCCACCACACTGCAGTCCCCAGAGCTAGCAGGAAATTATGAAAGAGTTAGTTCTGATGAGAGAGTATTCCCAATAATGAGAGAAAAAATACTTGATCCACATCATTTCAAGCACGAAGAGACGTATCCAAAAATAGATGGTCAACCAAAATGTGAATTAGATGTTGAAAACTTTGGGAACTTCCCATACTCTAAGGGCAGAATGAATTTTGGTTCCCAGCTGCTAGCGGTGCTCAGAAGACTGCAGATAACCTTCTTAAAACCATGTCTAGTGCACAGTCTTCTACCGCAGCATTAAACTGGCTTTGTCTAAGTTACGATGGAGGCTCCTCTTTTTTGCTTACACCTGGGCCTGTCAGTCAGGCCAGTGAATGAATGGCAGCATGTTTGCACACATTCTAATATAAGCTATAGCAGAATGTACTCCAGGTATAATTTATCATGAACATGGGCGTAAATAATATAGCTCAGATGAAAGTTTTTAGGGTCAGTCTATATAAGATGTGGGACGAATGAGCATTTCCTAGGATGGGACCACGTGCTCTCCCCAGTTGTGTCCTAGCTCAATGCTAAAAGGAGATATGGTTGTGACCCTTCTCCCTTACACCTCAGAGCTACTCTGCATGGCAGAAGGGAGCCAGAGCATATCCAGGGCTTCTTTAGTTGTCAAAATACATCTGTATTACAAAAATAATTGTGAAATGCCTGAGTCTTCTCCTGAGTGCCACCATCTCTTTACAGCTTCTCAAAAAGTCATCTGGCATCAGAAAAATTCTGCAACTCTCAGTGTTCAGCTTTTGCATTAAGGGTGATCAATTTTTAGCCTTTGAGGAGGCATGATCTGCCAATACAATGGCAGAGACCCTTAGAAAATTTGCATATGTCTTATGAGAGGAGAGAGTAAGTCCAGATGCTGGTTTTCTTACAGCTCTACTACATTGTTGTATGGAGAGTGCCAGCTATGACAAGTTATGGGATTTTCACATACCTACTGACATAAGCAGCAAATCTGTGATAATACAGATAACAGAAATCACAGAACAGCTCTCTTAGTGTGCTTGTAAAACAAAGGTGCACATTAAAGTGTAACACTGCAGCATTTCTCTACCACTGCCACTTCCCAAGCACACACTCTCAGGAGAAACCCCCTCACTGGGCAGCTTCTGCTTCTCATTCTGAAGTTATTGTCGCAAGCGCAATCCCCAGCAATGAGGTAACAGAGATATTTTAGTTTCTCTGTGGGAGGCCTCTATATATCAGGCTTGTGATTGGAGGGATCTTCCAGAGCATTACACCTTCTTTGCCTGACAAGTGTATCACATCAGAGGCGTGCTGGAGGGGTGGAGAAAGCAAAAGGATGCTCACACAGCAATGTCACCCACAGCAATGTCACCCACAGCATCACTGCTCTGGTGACATGGATTGGAACGCCTGCAACCAAACTGAGAGGAGCTGAATTTCTATCAAAAGGCACAGCCTCAGAGAAGGAGCCTTACAAAAGGAATCCTATGAGATATATGCATATGCTATATTTATATATATGCGTACGTATATGTGCGTGTGAAGATGCGTTTCTGTAGGTGATGCCATATGGGATGCTGTGCCTCTGGCTGGCAGCTGGCAGGCAGCAGTTGTTAGAGCCTGGCTCCCTCTCCCAGGAGTGAAAAAGATGCCAGCTTCCAGTCCAGGGCTGACTTTCATGCAAGACTGTCCTTGAAAGAGATAAGGAGGCATAAGGATAGCTCCTGATCATATGAGGGTCACTGAACTGTGTTACGATTGAATAGGTATTATAGTAATGTTTTTCCTTTTCTTAAAATTCCAGTCCCACAGGAACAATTGAAATTTCATAGATTCATTTTATATGTGTAATGTTTGGCTGTAAGAGGACTGCAAAGAAAATCAGTTCTGCTTCAAACCCACAAGCTTTCTACAGTTTCTGACAATAAAATATTGTTACTGAGGCTCATTGTTTCAAGGAAACTTGTTTTCCTGGAAGCATCTGTGAGTTTAGAAATAATTAAGAATAAGACAGAAAATCAAAATGACCATTAGGTTCACCAATCAAGCTAAGTGAGAAAAGAAGCTTTTGAAATCCTTCAAGCCACAATTACAGAAAAAATGCAGTCCTCAGAGACATGACTGACACTTTTGTCCTTTAATCTCAAGAGCTGATTTTGCAAATTTTAAATTTTTATGCAATTAACTATGGTCACAGAAGGTTGCTTGGGGGCTAACATGATTAAACTATCAGTAAGACATATATGCCTCTAACATGCAGCTTAGGGTAATTAAACTAAACCCTAGTTTGGTTTTGTTTATTAATTGGAGTATAAAGGTGTCTGTTTTGACTATTAACAGTATTTAGGTCAATGTCATTATTTTTTCCTTGAGAAATAAGCAAAGCCATTTGCAAATATGATTGAGTGAAGCCTTGCCATGCCTTTCCAGTCATTAGTCCCCCTTGCCTGCTGAAGACACCATGTCATGCTCTGTACACCAGCACAAAGGGGTAACAGGACCTTACAACAGCAGCAGAGAGACTCGTTGTCAGGCTAGAAGAAGGACTGGGGAACCAGAGTCCCTGGCAGGCATGTTACATGCAGAGGTTCAATCTGAGTCTTCCCTTCCCATCTAACACAAGCAGAAATTAAATAAAAAATGACACAAGGCTTCAGACTACACCTTATAGAGATATACTCATCTCTCAAGTGGCAATACCCTCCTTCCTCTGGGTCACCCAAAGTGGTCTGGCTTCTCCTCCCCTCGCACAGTGGAAACAAACAGCAAAGTTCAGCTGTGGCTGTCTGGTGGCAGCAAGGGCACACCAGGCACAGAGTCAGTCCAATACTGAGCACAGCCTGGCCTCCTTGCGGCTAATGACGAGGATGTGCAGGATCCTCACGGCAATTTAAGCAACACAGCCTGCAACTAGCACATTTTTGTTACCAGCAGGAGCACAAAGCTGGTTTCCACTGTCACCCAGTTCAGCCGCTGGCATAATAGTTATTATGAAATGCAACTTGAAATCAATAACACTTAATAGAGGAAAGTGTGAAAGTACGTAAGAGGGCTGGCAGTGAAATTCTGAGGTTAAATTCTAGCTTTCCTAGCTCTGGGTACAAGTATAGGAAATTGGGACAGACATTTAACATTATTTCGTCTGCCATCTCTAGATTTCTAAGCATAATTCTGCATTTCTCAAGGCCTTTCCAAAAGAAAGAATGAAGATCAGCTTTATGGGACAACAAATTCTATCTGGAAAAGAAGGGCTATTTTAAACTGTGGGAGAATAGAGACGTGTAACTGCCCATATAAATTTAAAGCGGGGAATATGGTAAAGCAAAACAAGGAAAACTAAAACATAGACATGGTTATCAGTATGAAGTCTTCTCATTTACTTCCCACTGTGTAATTTATTCATGTCATAGCATAAGGGAATATCAAAAGATACAAGGAAAAATGTGGTTTGTCAGAGTTCAGTCAGTGTTGTCGACAAAGAAAAAGCCATCTTTATCCTCTAGGCAGCCCTTAATTGTGAACAAAGTCCAATATTCTTAAAAGGATGCTCATTGCAACTTCTCAAAATTAATTAGTGTGGATGATGTTCGCAATTATCAGTTTTAAAAAGGCCAGAGGAACTGAGATGTCAGTATGAATCCCAGCTTCCTGTTGCACAGCACTGGAACAGCAGCAGACCAAACCAGCCTGTTCACCTCATTATGCTGCTGATGGGGAGTTGTGTCCTCCACATCCCCCTCCAGCTCTCACAATGAGAGGGAAACAGGTATGCAATAAGGACAGTCTCTCTTTGTTGAATATTTTATGGGAATGGAGGGATCCAGTAACTCTATTTCCTTCCTCTGCCTCCAGTGCAATGAAAAGGAACTTCAGGGCAGCAGAGAGTAATGCCCAAAGAATTTGATTCCTCAATTTTTTATGCCTTTTAAAAGTTTTTAAAACCCTACTGCGTAAGGATAATGGCATTCTCTACCAAAAGTGCATTGCTGCTGACAATGGCAAAGCATTGAGTATTCAACCCCTGCTTTTATCCGATTCCCCTCTGTAATCTCCCAGATAAAAGCAAGCAAAGCGTTTTACTTGTAGACCTTTTATATCCCTCCTGGGAAATTAAAAGTTGCAAAAATCCACCGTGGGATACTGGGAAGCTTAAGGGAGAAATAATGAATGCTTGTTAGTGAGAAAGGAAGAAAAGTCTGAGGAACCTGAGGACAGAACGATAAGGAAAGTCAGCAATGGCTGAGTGGCTCTGGAGAGGAGGATATTAGCCAACAGTGAATGGATCATTATGGCTTGAAGGGACTCCACCCAGAGGAGATAGCAGGGAAAGTTTCTGCAAGACAGGAGGGAGAAAAAGTTTCTCATCCCTTTCTTACAGATTCGTGAGAAAAAAGGAGCATCACACCCTAAGGATGGCTCCATTGCTGAAGGACAGCAGTAACCCATCTGGCTTCCCAACTGTTGGGAGAAGGGTCTGGCTTTTCAACTGAACTTCATTTCAAGTATTTACTTTGAAGAGCCATACAAATTTGGCATCCCTTCATTTTTATTGTTGCAAGTTATTTGCAGCGGAAATAAAGAACAACGACAGGGAGGATATACTCAGTTTTGGAAGGAATTTTTTATTATTTATAGCTGAGGAATGAACACCAATATGTTTTACATTTCCCACTTGCAGATGTCATTTGATGTCCAGCGTTAAGTGTCCAGGTTGCACACTGGAGCTGACCTGTGGCCCTGGGCTGCTGGGCAGTGCAGTATTTCCTAGGAGTTTAGGGCACTCACACAGACTGGGGCAGCAAGTGCTCCCTGCAGAGGTGAGCTCCAAAACCCTACAATGCCCAGCATTGTATGAGACTGATGGAGTAGAAAAAAGCAGAGGGAATGTGTATAAGGGAGGCTCAGAGTGTGGGAAAAAGACTTTGGGAGATGAGAGGCAAAGTGAAGAGCTGAATATCAGCTGAGAAACATCACCTCATGTGGTACCATGCTCATTATTTTTACCATTCCTGTTTGTTTTTAGCACTCGAAAACACACAGACACAGATCCATTTCAGGCAGGTCTCAAACCATGAGTGCTCAACAACACTGATGTACACGGTTTGGGCAGGGTCATGGGTGCTAAGACAAGCCAAAACAAGAAGTTACTCCTTATGTGTCAGTCTATAATGAAATTAATCTGAAAATTCAGAGTGTTATTGAATAGCATGCAGCCATCAGTGAAATATGATTTTTCTATTTTTCTAAAACCTTACGTGAAAACTTTCTAATCTGAATACAGATGGCTATTGACCTTACTATAGCAGTACGGGTACAATGAGTACTGAATCCAGAGTGTAACCGTTTCTTGGGTACAACACATGGATGAACAGGTCATCTCCCCCTCTACAACTTGCCCTTGCTTCATAAGCAGGAATCATGACTGAATCAAAGGAAATCAGAGAATGTCCCAGTCAGTAGTGTTCACACCTCTGCTTTCAAATAGCTAATTTGAGGAAAATCAAGAACAATCCGATTGATGATAATGAAATACTTCCAGGTAATTTTGCAGTCAAGTAGGAAGAATATTATAGAATTTTAATCGGAGAGAAATGGATGAGTAGATCAAGACAATTCATACCAAGAAGTGCCAAAAGTGATGGATGAGGTGTTAGCTGTTGAGAAATTTTCATGCTGCTGAAAATTTCAGACATATGTCAGTGTTTTGTTTTTCACTAAAGCAAAAATTGAGGTAATTCATGTAACTATAGCTGACATCAGTTTCAGGCATAATTATGGCAAACTAGGCCAGGAATTTATGACTAACAAGATTGGAGTGCAATGGAAAAACAGGCCTGATCCCACATTCCAGTGAGATTTCACTTCTGTTTGATAAAGTTACCAGCACTGGTGAAGAAAATTCTAGCAAAATCAAGAGAAGTAGTGGTACAAACTTGTGATGAAGAAAATGCACCCGTTCCCCACCAGCCCTACAGGCAAGAGCATGGCTGTAAGAGAGGGCATGACACAGATGTGGTTTGACATGCCCCGTGGAACTGGGTTGCAAATTCAGTTTGGAGAATGAGGACCAGAATGGGAGCCTGCCACTCTGTATGGTATGGATGTGATGTTTCATATGGTTATAAAATTAAGAGTATCAGGGAATATGGAAATGGCCTTTGATGCCAAAGCTCAGATTGACAAAAGAAAACCTGGCAACATCATAAGAAAGGAAAAAAGAGGAGGGAAATATGCCAAAAATTGCAAATCAGCAGTTATTCATAGGAATTGTTTGGTTGATAAGAAATTAACTGTGGTTGATAAGAAATGACTATGTAGAAGATACACACATTGTCAAATTCTGTCAGGTTCATAAATCCTTCCCTTTTACTAACAACCTTAGTTAATAAGCAAAATTCTTAATGGCATGTGCACAGTTGGGAAATGAACTTTTCAATGCACAAGTGGTCCAAACCCTAGAGGTAAAAAGCTCCATGGGACTGGGACAAGGATACAAGAGGACACATGGGACCTTATGGTGCATCCTGGAGATGAGAATCTGAGAAGTCCAAGCTAGAAGAGATCTGCAGCTGCCAACTGAATCTGAAAGAGACTTTCCACAGATAAGACTTGAAGTACTCCCACTTTAGAAGGGCAGAGACAGCTGACCTGACTGCAGGCTCAGATGGAACCTATAACACTTGTGAAGCTGAGTCCATCTCTAGATTCAGGCATGCTGGTCATGAAGCAGTATGAAGCATATCTCAGTGAAGAATTTACTCTGATGTCGAAATTTATTATTTGAAAAATAACTAATGCTATTTCACCTTTACAGATAACTATACTGGGACCTGATTTTCCCAGGCACTGGTTTGTGAAATATGTAAGATAGATAGATATGAAATAATAATCCAGTGATTATGGGCCAAAAAACTAAACTTCAGATTCCATTTGCAGTACAAATCTGCCACAGTAATCAATAAAGGCTTGTTAAACACTAGTGAAGAGAGAACTAATGGGGAACTGGCATACCAGAAAGACACCACTTAGATCAATTAGCTGTCAAAACCCTTCTCTGTTTAACCCATGGTCTCTAGCAATCCAGCATTGCTTGGCATTGTCATTTGTCTCCTTTACTTTCACACTCACTATGAATGCCTGCAGCAGTCTGATGGGAAACATTAGTGGAAAAAGATATTTCTGAAAAGACTTTGTTGTGTTTGGAACAACCCAATTCAATAGAACTAAGAAGAAAATGTGATTCAAGAGGGCGACATACATGCTTGCATTTTTATTTTTGATCATAAAAACAGAAGGAGAACCAAAAAAGGTTTGGAGTGTAGCTTTTTTTTTTCCCCCAAACAGAATTTTAGTGGAAAAGTGGGAAAACTGACTGAAACTGGTTAAAAACAGGATATCTGACCAGTATTTTCTTCTTGTTACCTCAGGTTCCCTCTTCTGAGTATCCTTCCAGCTTTAGCACATGCCCAGATTACAGAGCACAGCATAGCAGTGAATGCCCTTAGCTTCGAGCAAGCTTCCTCAGGCAGCCCAGATGGTGCTGCACCTCATGCTCCCATGCTGGAGAGGTCAGGCTCACCAGCAGTGGGTCACAACACCAGCCGCAAGATGGTTGCTCACAGACTGAAGCTGTCCACAGCAATGCCAAGAGTCTGGCAGTCCCCAGGACATGGGTACTGTCCCCACATGACACGCACAAAGTAGATGTGCTGTGTTGTAGTCCTCCCAAAATTCAAGATCTTTTGAAGAATTCAACCAGCCTCACAAAATGCCTGTTTTCTCAGACAGATCCTCTGTTTTAGAGGAGAGAGCAATTTTTCAAGAGGGAATATTCTCCATTCAGTGGGTCTCTGTGATAAAACTAACCATTAACGTCATGAGCAGATGAAGCCCCTGAGGATGGTGCAGCCACATACCATTGCTCATTAACTACCAACAGCAATGCAAACCAAAGCCTTACTGGCAGGTTTTTTTAATCTTGATAATTTGACGTTTAACAGCTAGGAAATACACCCTCAGGAAAAGGATTGGCAAATCAGCGTGGCCACCAGGGAGCGGGATGTGAAAAAAGAAAAACAAGTTGTGATTCACAAACTGCTGTAGTGCCACTGAATGTGGCAGAGCTCTACTGGTCCGTGCAAACTCAGGCTCTGTCTGGCAGGACCAGATCCTGTCAGGTCTCTACAACGAATAAGTGGGCCACACTGCCTACATGCTAATTCTTCATGCTGTCCCACAGATTTTCCTAGTCTATCCACCGCTGCACAGTCCTTTGTACATTTTTGCAGCACAAATATTCACACAAAATACTGCTCACTGCTTATAAAGGATCACACTGTCATTTTCACCAGGGGCAGGTGCCAGGGAACTACTGCTCAGTCTAAGTGGGGAAGTAAGATATGCTTCAAGGAAAGAAATCATGAGGAGTAAATGAGACACACTGAAAGTCTTTTTGAAGAGTCATCTGCGAGCCCTTGTGCTTATCCAATGCTGACTACACAATGAAAAGCTTATTTGATTAGGAAAAAAGGCTGACAAATCCATGTGACTAAGAAAAACACGTCCTGAGGAGGCTGTCCCTGCTACAGTACAAGAAAGCACATTGTGAAACCACCGTGATGTGGGTGGGAGAAGCAAATTCCAGAATTGCAGATGGTATGTGGCAGCATATTGATCACTCCCTGACAGGACTGCCCCAGCTCTGCACTGGCAGTTTGCTTGAAGGAGAGAGAAAACAGAGAAGCAAATACTCCTGCAACACAGGAACTATTCTAAACAGTCAGTTCATCATCTGTATGAAATTGTCCACCATGGTTAGAGTTGTTTAGTTTCTTCAAAAAGTCTTCATACTCCCGGGCTTTGAGACTACAGAAACTGTGAGAAGGACTTTCCAAATCAGCTGTCAAACTGCAATATATTTACTTCCGCTGATTATATAAAACTACAGGTTATTTTTTATGATAATGTAGATTCCTTTGGTTTTTTAAAGCCCTATGCAAACTTTTAACTATGTAGCACTAAACTCTAGTAGATTTGACCTTGTTCTTCATAACAAAAACATGTGGTAGGGAATCTCTTAAGATGAAAGGCCTGTGTGCACCATATTCAGCTGTAAAAACAGTCTTCACACTCCTCTTGAGAGTTATTGAGCAGGTTTAGCAGTATAGTGCCTCAAAAGGAATCGCCTTCATGGCCTAGAGAGCCAACAGCCCTGTTTTAGCTCATACTGAGGGAGAAACCTGAAGGGAATGCTGCTGAAGGGCCATCACACACTAGGAAGTGGAAATGGGAACAGATTCAAGGACAGACAGAAAGATTTTGCTCCTCATGACTGAGGGGCATGTGGACTTTTTGCCTGCATTTCAGGCTTTGTTTGACCCAAATCCCAAGTCATCAACCTACAACTCACAGCCTGAGTTCAAACACTTAAGAGACAGCAGCATCCCCTGAGTCCAGGAAAGCAAATTACATCTGGAAATGATTGCCATGCCTTCTGGGAGATCTGTGATGAATCCTGGATCTGCCTCTAATCCATCCAAACTGCCTAAACAAACAGACTCAGGTCTGAAACATATCTTCAGTATGATGCTCCAAATCTCTAAAGACTGGGATAGATTTCAAGTTGTGCAGAGGTGGTGAACAGATCCAGTCCCTGGTCACACACACAGAAGTTATCAAAAACATGTTATGCTTCTCCTGCCATGTCTTGTCTTACTTGCCTGCTTGGTGGTCTTCAGAGTTCCCTGAGATAAAATTTTCTATCACTCTTCACACACCTTTGCAGACAGTCACAGTAAAATTTTCTTGTAAATGAACATTAGAAATAGGCCTTATTGGAGTGAAACACATACCATGAACAGTGACAGAGAACTTCAGAAAGAAGAAGTATCTCCAGCTCAAACCAGACCTTGTCAATGCAGATGCAGATTCAGGCTCTATCAGCCTTTCCCCCAAATTCTATCCAGAGCAGGCATAAATACTATTCTGCTTCAAGCTGGATCGAGCAATCAGCCAGCCAACAAACAAACACACAAAGCTCAGCTATTTAATTTTTTAACAGGCAATTTTGCAAAACAACTATTCCACAGCAATAGGGATGATGTTTCATATCAATACATCAGCTATATACAGGCACCCTGACACATTTTTGTAAAGATAAAAGATTAAGGTTTGTGGTCATCTATTTCTGTTAGGCAATTGGACCAACTCTCAGAATTATCAGATGCCATTGAACTTGGATGCCTCGTAATCTGGATGCCAAATTTAGGACATATTGACAAAGATTTTCAGGTTTCAGGCACCAGGTAGTGGCAAGATAGTTCCAGACCGGTGGAAAATACAAGCTCTCCACACCTCAGAAAGAGTATTGACCTCTATATGTTTTAAACCAGCTGATAGAGCTAGGGACAAAAGATCAGACAATCTTTCAGGTACACAAGCTTTTGAATGGAATGAAAAGAAACTCACTCAATTTTCCTGATGCTGCACACCTGCAGACTGAGTCACATCCCAGTGCAGATGTACTCTTTTACATCATGGCTCAAGGAACTGAAAAAGTAATTTTTCTTGTTTTATATGATAGTTACTGATGTCCTATTGAGAAACAGAACCACTCTTTTTCTTTCTTTGCTTTAGTCACTGGATCGTGCTCTCTGTATTGGAACAGCTCAGTGAAGAGTGGGAGGGCTGAAACACAAACACCAAATGTTAGGATGTTTCCTCCAATAGCACTTTAAAAAATAGAAAGTGATGGTGATTTGAGCCAGGTGATAAAATAGAAATACAAATGTGTTACACTGCTAGAACAGTGGGGAAGTAAATGAAGACAGTCAAGTATACCTGCTCAAAATGTAGTCATGTCCAGGTAAAAATGCATTCATATAGGGCAAGGCACTCTTTTGATTCTATCACAAGTATACAATCTCATGAGTATAGGACCTCGTGGACAAATATTAGCCCTTACTGAAATAATTTTAAGTACTTCTAATGATGTGTACTGAAAATTTCTATGGTCCAACTTAATGATTAGGTGCTAGATAACTTACATTCTTTTTTATTCTAAGTAAAGAAAAAGCCTCCTAATTAATTCTAGTGCCTGCTAAATTGTTCCAGTACTAATTTAACACATTCCCAACTAGGCTGAGCCATTCAGTATAGCTTACAGCAATATAGATAATTATATTATCCTGTCCACACTCCTTGTTACCTCAAAAGCTTTTTATTCAGGCCATAAAAACCAGTTATAGATGGAACAACAGGGCCTTATGGGCTTGGAGAGGATAGAAAATTGGCAGACTGTTGTTTCCTCCCCAGCAAGGCTGGACCCTGACTGCCCTGGGCAGGAAAAAATCCTTATCACAGGTGGAAGTACACAGAAGTGAAAGCATTTCTGTGCCGTCAAAGATCACACTTATGGCTTTCACTGAAGAGCTGTGAGCTGTAAATTGTGTATTTTAGCCATTCTCCCTACATTTTTAATAAATAAAAATGCTTTCTTGCAAAAATCAATGACTCAGGGAAAGGTTTGTTTGCTCTCCGAGTGATTTGGGAAGGCAGAGGAGAATGCTGCTGGGGAGTTCTTGGCACAAATTTACAGTGCGGAGACAACAGCCTGCAATGGAATTTGGGAAATATTTAGAAAATTTGAAAACAGATTGTGTTATATTGTTCTTGTCTCAAGTGATGTGTGGACGGTGTTCACCTCCCAGCAGGAGGGGAGGGGGTGAATGGCTGAGCAGGGAGCCAGTGGAATTCACACACTCCAGTCCCAGTGGCCTGTGCTTGGTTTTGGTACAGGGGAGGATGGAGGGTGAAGAAAGGACACTGCTTGTACATCTGAAAAATAAAGAGGTTTTTTAACTGTTAATAATATATTGTCTTGTATTCATAGTTTATGGGCAAGAGGCAGCAAGGAGAAAAAATGAGGAGGTCATTTTTACCCCTGAACTAGGCAGAGCAGGAAAACACACATTTATACAGTCAAAAATTTTTACCACATTAAATTTTGCTAAAATTTTGCCCATTTTGCAAAACACAAGCATTGTTTTGACAGGAAGAAAGGAAGAGGGTGGGGTAGGGGAAAAAAGTGAGGAAGAGAGGAAGAAAAAGCACATGAGAACAGACACATGTAGCACTTCCCAAAGAGCTCATTATAATATGCATAGCCTAAGAAGAATTACAGCACTTCAGAAATTTTGCGGTTCAATTAGGATCACTTGGCAGTTTAACCAAAGCAATCAGTCCATAGTGACCCCTAGTAAACCACCCCAGATTTTCACAGCATTACCGGAGGTCATTTTCAATGTGATTGTTTGCTTTCCAGTTACAATCAGTGATGCCTTGGTTATGTAAGGTTACCCTTATTACATCAGGTGTAAAGCAGATCAAGGTCTTAGAAAAACTAAAGCTCAATTGGCTCTGTTTCTAAGCAGAAATCTTATGTTTCAAGATCGTTGCAGTTCAGGCTTCCTGGACTTCTTAGCTCAGAATTGAACGGGTTGACAGTGGCTGTGGAAAGGAGCCATGTTGTCATCTTCCCTGCCTGTCACTGGCTGCAGCAGTCCCAGACACATGGCAGGAAGGGAATTGGAAGTGCTGCATGTGGTTACAGAGCAAATTGTCTTTGCATGGTTCCTAGCATCACTACAGGCCATTGCTTAGGGGGACAACTGTTTGGCATATCTAGGCATCTAAAATTTAAAGTCAAGAGGGAGTCAGATGTGTGCTTCTCAACACCCTGTGCCCCACAGCACTTCTACATAAGGCTTTCTCTCTCCTAGACTGAGAGGGAGCAGGCACTTGCCTGCCTAGTGCACATACAAGTACTCATCACATCCCGCTCAAGCAGAGGGACCCACGCCAGATTTCAATATTCGCTACCTCCACCAGTCCATTTCACTCCACTTACGTGATTTATGGGAATCATTAGGGGGGTGTTTGCACAAGCTAGACTGAAAAAGAAGGTCAGCCAATGCTAATCTGCTGAGAAACTGGCAGCCCTATGAGCTCGTAGCACCAGAACCCATTTACTTTCAAAGGAAGCAACGTCAGATGCAAACAAGGTCAGGTCAATAACCTCCAGTTTGGTGCCAGTCTACATCATGGGCAGACTAGAATGGGCAGTCTTGTTAAATGTGATAAAGTGCTTTATCATATCTACTCTGGCATCTAATTTCCATGTTAAGCCCTTGAGTTCTGTATCTTCCATCCCTTATCTATGATATTAACGTGTTATTAAGTATGGAAAGAGTAAGAATTAACATACTTAGGGGTAGAGTTACCAGTTCCAGGCATTAGTTTACTACACACTAATTGTGTCACTAACACTATAATGTATGTGATGCACTGGCTGGTGTCTTTCAAAGCACAATAAACTTACAGTCACATTAGGTGTTGCTATTATTATGGCCAGCAAGAGCCATGAAAATGTTAGGGTCAAAAATCTGAGCTCCCCTTAATAAAGGTAAGAGAAATTGTTTACTGCTCTGTTCACATCTTCTCGTGAATTCTCACTGGAAGCAGTCAACCACCTATTAAATTAGGTTACAACATCTGCAGAGATGGAGCTTATGCCAACGCAAAGGTTTTACATTTTTACCTCAGCTCTGAAAGCATAGGGTCAACAAAAGCCAGGAACAAGTTTGTGAAATAATTTTGATTGATGATGGTAAGTTTGTTCACAGTCCATTGCCTCACTGAGCAGTAGGAGGCGTTTCATGAGTCAGTGTCTGTAGCTGGAATTAGAAGCCTAACAGCAGATTAATACAAAATCTAACACAAAGGGATCACCAAGGACAAAAAATCATGCTAGCACTTCCAACAACAAAAAGCTACTGCAGAAAAAGGGCACAAATATCCTTAAACATGCTTTTGTCACATATCCCACAAAAACATTTCTCCAGACTAGCACTGGATAGCTTTCTGAGGAACTTGTTGGCAATGAGGACTCCCAGATGTTTATTTGGCGTTGTGATTACAGGGCTCAGTTCCAGTATTCTCTGAAGTGCTTTCTGAATGGGAGCACACAAAGAATGTCAGTTGCCTTGAACTCTTCCCATTCAAACTGGTACATGGACATGATCATACTCTCCGAGATGCATCTGAAAGCAAAAAGTGATGCAAGCCTGCATTATAATGAGATATTAGATGGTTAGAGGTACATCAAGTTCTGTCAGTGGGTTACTAAACCCTTAAGGAACAAATAGTACATTTACCCTGTACTTCCTGAAAAGATCAGGGAAGCAAAATGATCCAACTTATTTCCTGTGCTCCCTTACAGGTCTTGCTTTCTAAAGACCTACATTTTTGGCACAGTTGTCTTGGCAAAATTCAACATATTTAAATACTTAGTACAGATGCACAGTCACAATATTTTTCATCATACACACATTTGGATATTGATCTTTCTAGTTTTCTCTTAAGAATGGATGGTAGGTGTTATCTTTGTTTACGGTTTAAAATTTCAAAAACACTCAGGTGCAACATTTGCCAAGAGATGGTCTCCATCTGAATTAACACACAGCTTTGAATGAAGCATTAAGTATTATCACGTTTCACTTGCATATGCCTGCTCAGTTCTTCCATGCTAATCATGGAATACCCATTGACTTAATTTCATTCAGCACAACTGAGCAAAAAAATTTAGCAGGTAGAAACCTGCCTGCTTTACAATGAAGGCTGAGAGATACTTGTTGACTGGATGACTTCAAGTATCCAGTTCGAGAATGTTTTCATCTGTCCAGGTTTTGAGCTGAGATAATCATATTTTATTGGCTGTTCACCAGAGCAGTTCTCCCAATTGAAATATAATAGCTAGAACACTCATCTGCTGAAAAACAGTCCATCTGGAATGATGAATCATCAGGCCTTGTCTGCCAGTACCCACCCGTACAAAACATATGTGTCAACCATCCTTTGGATTTACTGAAAGTGGATTTACCACACTTGCTTCTAAGGAATCAGCTAAATTAAAAGCCCATTCATTAAAGCACAGCTTTAATGCACTTCAGGCTCTTTCATGCCCTGTCATGTTATGGATATTCCCATTTCACAATCCAAGCAAGCAAAACAGAACAATCCATCCTTTGATTTGTCAAAACATTCACATGAGTTGATGACAAATATCCATCATGGAAGAAATGAGCTTTCACATGATGCCTAAAAAAGAAATGTTCAAATGGAATAACTTCAGTAAACAATCTAAGTTATTTTGAACAAATATTTGTGCACACCAGGAAACAAAACACCCATTTTGTTTTTCAGCTGCTCACTATAAACAACAAAAACTGAAGAATTTATGTGAATTCAAAAACACCACCAACTCCCTGCTTTCCCCCGATGTTTGTAAATTGTCTGCAGCAATGTTCCACATACACTGAGCAAAACTGCTGATCACTGTCAAAAATGAGACTAATGGCACAACACAGAAAATCTTAGACTGAAGAGGAGGTGATTGACCCATCATGCACTGTCTGTAAAGGGGGCTTCTGCTGATTTATGAAGAGGCAAAATGAAAGAGCAGGTTTTTCTGATTCTTGGGCCAAAGGGCTTGCAGCACAGCTTGCACTTCTACCCTTCACTCAGAATAAAAGACCAGAGTGTGCTGAGCTTTTTACTGCCGGCTGCTCCTCGAGCCAGGCAGCAGACTCACTCTGACTCTCACATAACCCTCAGTTACGTGACTCAAAAAAGCAATATAATAGTTACAGAATACTAGTGAAAACCGAGGGAATTTTAGAGTCTTTTAAGTGTCTCCTTTCCTCATGTATCTTTTTTTTCCTTTTTTAATTTCCAGATTGAAGGCTCTCTGGAGCTAACAACTTTTGGTCTTGATTTTTAAACCCTTCACAGGACGTTTTAAGCTCTCCTATCTAAGGGCACTAGATCCCTTAAGGGGTTCAGCCCTGAGGACATTGACTCTCTATAAACAGCAAGAAAATGATTCATCTGTTAAGAGGGAATTGTGTTGCAAAACCATACCCGGCAAAACTTTGATTTTGTATATGCCCCACAGCTGAGCTGCAACCATTTTCTTTAAAAATCTTTTTTTTTTCTTTAATTGATCCACAGTTTCCCCCTTTGCATTCATAGGCTGTTGATAGAAAAGGAAACTGGAGAAGAATTACAATAAACAAATACAAGAACACTAGAAGTGTCTTGGTACATTTTTTGGTCCTCCTAATCTTGAAGAAGTTTTACCTTTAGAAGGTCAGCAAGACAGTACCTCCTGATCATACTGGACATCATTACTTAAGCAAAACAGCTAATCTTAAATTCATTTTTACTTTGACTCATTATAATTAATATGGAACCTTTGAAATAGACTCCTCTTACCTTGATTCACTCTTTAAATTGGCTGAAAACTCAGAGCAAGGGTCTGCTCTCCAGCGAAGGGATACAAATATCAGATAAGCCAGTCCAGAGCAAAACTACCCCCATAATTTTTCCCTTAGAGGACATGTCCACAATTCTCCCCACCACAATTGTTTCTGTTGAACTGCTTGTAGAAGATGGTGCAGAGGATGCCTGCCTGGCACCCTCTGGCAAACATCTTTCTCATAACTTGACAGGTGACTCACCAATACAGTGAAAGATACATTATGAAAAAGCAGTCCCACAGTGTGGAAAAAGAGAATTTGTGGCATAAGTAGGAGGGAAAGAGCTCAAGCCCACTAGAACAGGTGGTCTTGGTTTTTCAGCTCCCGCTCACTAGGGATAAAAAGGGAAAATACTTCAGCCACTTAGTTCATCAAGACTGTATATAACAACCTCAGGTGGAAACCATCAGGCTGGAGTCTAGACCTGTTAAAGGATGTGGGAAGTATGCATGAGCTACACAGATGGAATAAAGAATTTGAGTTAGACAGATAGAAACAAGGATTTAGTGAAACAGCATCACTTTTTCTCTCTCACTTTCTCTGCTCTGCTTCCACTCTTTTCTCACCAAGAAATGGAGGCAAAGCAAGGGTCACAGCTCTCCAGAAACTTGGTCAGCTGCTGCCAGCAAAGAGGTAAGAAAAATGCAGTTATGTAACTTTGTGAACATTTTGCTTACACAGGAAATTTAATCAGCAAAGACATCATGTACTTTAGGACTTCCTAAATAGCAGTATTATCTCTAAAAGGAATGAATGCTATTGCATGAATTCCCCTTCTGGGGGCAGAAATACATTTCATCCCCTTTGCCTTCTTGGTGTGCCTATAAACCCCAAAGTATTTACAGATAGTGCACTCTAGGGCTACCAAGCAGTGAGTATTTGATTTGGGCAGCTCTTAACCTCTCAAGCTCTTCTGAGTACCATAACGTTGCATGATCCAAGAGGTGAGTTTTAAAAACTCTAGGTTCTTCCACATTAGTGACTTCCAAATCACCCATTGTTCTACAGATGTGGTAACACAGCTCCTGCCTTGTGATCTGTCTCTTGGAAATACTTTAAAATCTCTTTCAGAGTTATACGACTGAAAAATACATTATAGGTCTGAAATAACAGTCTTGTGCTCTAAACTGCAGCACCCTCAAACATTTCCCGAATTCCATTTGGTGAAAAGGAAAGAGGAGGCAAAGCCCTGTCCATACGCACCTTGGAAAGATACAGATCTAGTAAGGGTTTAAGTTCATGTTTCCTTGTCAATCTCTTATGGTCCCAGAAGAGACACCAGGAGGGGAGAAAAAAAAGCTGCTATAAGCTGACTTATCTTGTGTTATATTCTTCTCTGAGGTTTTTTACACAGCTAGCATCTGGAGAGTTCCTTAGGCAGCTCCATGTCTCTGCTATGCAGGAACTAAGGAGCTTCTTAGCATGTCTTACAGGACTCTGCAAGTCCCAGGTGCTTTACTACAAAAATTAAGATATTATGAGAAAGACTGCTAATATTATCTTTGTAATATTCCTCTAAACAACACTTTTTATTTCCTGTTTATCAGGGTAGGAAGAAACTAGAAAGAATTAATCTACATACTAAATCCTTTGAATCTCTCTCTTTTTAACAGACTATACCAACAGTACCTGTAATGTTTGAACAGGAACCTTGCCTACCTACATATCCATGTTATATATATAATATCTATATGTAAGACCATGCAAGTCAAGCTCATTTCATGCACATACATTTTTTCAACTTTGTTAGAGAAAAAAATAGCCTCTCCTTTCATTCCTGATCCTGAGGACCCTCCCACCTTTAGCTTTACACCTCTGTTGCCCTGATTTTCAGGGCCTTTGTTTCAGGGTTAGTCCTGCCTGCCTGTTGTCTGATTTCTCCCCACCTGGCTCACCATATTGTGAAGGATGTTTATGCATAGACAGGTGAGACATCATTAACTGACAGGATTTGTAACAATGACTACAGCTACTGCTGTGACTGATACCACAGATGGGATTTATTTCCATGGGCTCAAGAAGTAGTTAGGAGAGAAAATGTCACTTCAGTTAGAAAGCAGACTTTGGAAGGGGACTGTAGTGTTCCTCCATCTGTGTGATCCAGAGAGGACAAATGAAAGATTCTGTAATCCCTGTATGTGACAACAGAAGTGAGGAATACAATGGTATCACGGGAGACGAGTTCAGAGAGTGATCAAACAGAGAAGCAGGAGAATTCATGGGCAAAACCTATTCTGTCTTCATGCAAAAGCTGTGTAAATAAAAACAGAAAATCAGCAGGAAACACTGTGAAGATATTTAGGCAAAATTGTTCAACAGGACTGCATTTGTTGGAATCAGCAAGTCTTTAGTAACAACACTGGTATACTTCAGGCCATATGTCCAGTGAATGGCAAAGTCCAATGTAGCCTTTTATAGATGTTCTCAGTTCTTTTATCCACTTGAGCAATAAGCTATTACTCATTCATATGCTATCATGTCAATACTTCAGTGTGGGTATTATGACGCTTGCTGGGGAATTTCCCAACAAAATAGATTTTTATTGGAGACTATTGACCAGTCAAAACCAAGATATTTTATGCAAATTCTAGTGAAAGACAGGAGCTTGTCTAGAATTTGTTCTGCCACTTTTCCTTTGGGACATGTAATGGTATCAAAGGTTCCAGCATCTCAGCTTCTTGAGCATTTTGCCATAACCAGCACTAGCTCAACCACCAGGTCTCAAGCTTTCAGGCTCCTTGACTCAATTTTGGATCGCAAGGAAGAGCCCCAGCTTCCGGATCTCTATTAATTTTTCTTCATGTCTGTTACCCTTGTATAGTCCTATAAAAAGCTACCCCAGATGATCAGCTTCACTTATTTCACATTGCATTTCACTTTTTCAGGTCTGCATTTTAGTTTTAGGAACAAACTATGCTACTAAAATAGCAGAGACACTACAATTTGTATAAAGCAAGGAGCTTTCTACTTGAGAGCGTTCCTTCCCAAGACATTGAAGAACAAAAATTGAGAATGCTTCTCATTTCACCTCATGCCAGTGTAATCTTTGTTGCAAATGTCTGAAGAGACTTCTTCTCAAGATGAACATTAAAACCTGATGGGAAATATGCTGGCCAAAATAAAACCACGCAGCCATATTAAACAGTCTTAAGGCAAGTGAGCTCTGCTTGTTAGGCATGCTGTTGAAAGAACCAGAATGAGAATTAGAAGTGTTTGAAGACATCCCCTCAGGGCTAAAAAGAACAAGCTGAATAGAATTTGACTTGTACCATGAAAAGTACACTACCTAGAGTCCTAGAAGCAGAAAGCCAGTAAATGAAAGCCATGGTATGCTAAGGCACTACAGGAGAAACAGAACAAATGTAGAGCACACTAATTATGTCTGTGTAATTGATCATTAATCTGGAAAGAGAAAAGTGATGTTCATCATTCATCTACGTCAACATATGACATTAGAATAAATCAACACTTCCAAAAGCTTGACAAATTCAGGAAGAAAACATTGTGTTCTCGAACAGTGAAAGACTGCAGACTCTAATCCAACCCATACCAGTGAGTGACAGAGTACAAACACAGGTGTTTGATTCCTTGAGAATTAGAGGAAATCAAGGGCACAAGGGGAAAAACAAGGAGGGCTGCAGCATTCTTCAGTGTTTTTAGATTACAACAGGGAAAAGAAGTAGTCCAGGTTTTGATCTTAAGGAAAAATTGGCAACTTTACCCAACTATGCACTTTGCACTATTTTTATTATTTTATTATTAGTTTAGTTCCTGTTCTCATGTGTTAGTATAAAAATGAAAGAGGAGAATAGGTAAACAAAGTTATCATCCTGGAGTCAAGAAAGGATTTTAACTGTTACCACATCTTACTACATATACAACTATGACACAGTAAAAATCAATTGCATCTTAATAGCATCACTGTATAAAACAGAGTGACTACAAGCCTCTTGGTAAATCTTCTGAGGATTGTAGTTCTCCTCACATAAGTTGTTAGGATGTGAAGCTGAAAGACACAAGCCAAAGCTCTTAAGCAGGCTCCTCCTAATATGTCAGGTGGCATCAAATAAACAATCAACACTTCAAATGAATTCCCCATATTCTAAGGGAATATCAGTGTGGAAAAACTCAACATTGGAATTTTTTTTCAAATACTGACCGATTCAGACCTCTCTTTGTGTGTCTGTGTGCATCCCAAAAATGAGGGAAATTAAAGTTTTAAAATCCCAGGCTTTGAACATAAATTTTCCATTAAAAAAAGAAAAAATAAAAGCAGTTTCAGCTAGACAAAAATGCTCATTTTCCACAAATGAAAGTTATTTTGATATTTCTTTTAGGAAGAGTTAGACACTCTTTTCAAGACAGTATCAATATTGCAGTTCTTAAACAGGAGGAGACCTTTTATTGTTCTGCTGCCAGTTTACTTATCCTAACTTCTTCCATAGCCCCCTTCACACATCTCTGAGCACTACAAAATCTTTTAATCTATTTATCCTTATGGCACCCCTAAGAGACAGCAAAGCACTGTTATCCCCATCTGCCATGTGAACTGATGAAAGGAAGCCAGTCCCTTGTGAACTCACCATGAGCAGACCAAAGTCCAAGGGCAGAGCACTATCCTTCCAGCAAAATGGCAGGAGACTTTATCCATGGCTAGAATACACCACTAGATGAGGAAGACTTTGAGTTTTTGTTCCCAGTTACACAAAGACCTGAATTCTTCTCTTTGTCATCTTGGATATTTTCAATGTAGTCCAGCAGCTATTCATGCATATTGTTTGGTACCACATTTGAGCAATGAGACCACTTCAGGAAAAAGTGCAAACAGATAGGAATTCTGTAATTATCCACTTCTATGAGACCCTCTATGCTGGTGCCAAAAAAACTTCCAGTGTATTTTGCTCATTGTTGACTCTACACAGGAGGCTGCTTCTCCTGGCACACAGCATAGGAAACCCACACTTTCACCTCGGTGCTTGGAGTGGCCCTGAAGGAGTCAGATCTTGCAGCACGGAGGAGAAAACCTGAATACAGCATCTCTGAGTGGTCTGCCCACAGTAATAGGAAAAAGGTGGTTGAAAATGAAGCAGAGATATAAATTTAGGCATTCCTGACTTTGCTTGTAAATTCTGGTGTTCCAGCCCCTGGACTATCCTCACTGTTGGGCCATATAGATTTTTGAAAGGAGATAAGAAGCATTCCTGCCTTGATCAACTATGAATGTTTTTATCCAGGAATATATTAAAAATATCTTCTCTCAACCATCTGTCAAAAGACAAGCACACTTGCATGGGAATGCTAATCCATGACATTATCTTCCTTCACCTCCTCCAACTAATACCTCAAGTATACAGTATGTGAGTCTTATTTATGCAGAAAGAATAAAATCATTAAGTGTGGTTAACTTGGTCAAAAAGCTTCTAAAATGCAGGCCAATGTAAGCATTTGGAAGGCATAAAAATTAAGGAAAGGTTAATCCAAAGGAGAGGAGATTGTTCTATATGGTAATGGCTAAGTACTATCAATTTTTATACTAGACTAATACAGAGACTAAAAATTGCAAAAAACCCTGTTTTCACTTACAATTCCCAATAAGACATGTATTGTTAGAGTAACATAATGTCACCTGAGTTTCACTATCAGGTTCACAAAAGGCATAAAGGAGGAGTGTATGGCAGAGATGAAAGGATTCGACTTCTGGACTACTATACACAAGGCCAAATATATTAAAGGCCCAAATTGCTGCTTGCATCTTTTCCACCCGAAGGCAAAATGGGCTGCAGTCATCCCTATTTGCTGCTTTGTCACATTTCACAGCTCAGTCAGCATAAACTCCAAGGGATTTTGCATTTACATTGAAGTCATCACTTCATGCAAAAGCAGCAAATACTTCTATCTACCCCACCATACCATTACAGGTTTTCTTTCACCCTTCAGCATTCTATTCTCTAATTTCTGTTGTATTTCACAGACTCACAGGATGATCAAGGCTGAATGGAACTCTGGAGGTGAACTTGTCTGACCCCCTGCTCAAACCAGATCATCTGGAGTTGGCTCAGTTGCCTAAGCCTATGCCCAGATGTCTTTTGAATAAATATATTTATATTGTCTAAGATCTTTAATCATCAGTAAAGTCTAAACCAAATTATAGCTAGCACATATTCTAGGATGTAAACGCTTTATGCTTCTAGGCATAGTGATCATTTAAGTTACAGATGTCCTTAGAGAGCCCACATATGGCAACTGACTATCCACCTGCAGCAAACTTGAATATTGACTGTTATTGACCGTCATCCAAGTTAGACTCCCTTCATTTTCAGTCTAAAAAGATACAGCTGATAAGTAGAAGATTGTCCCTCTGAAAGTCATTTGAGATTTTAGGTAATGTTGATGGATTGGACCTGAATCTTTGTCCCAAGATGTTACAGTGTAAACAAAGCTAATGAACACGAAAAAGGAGAGACAAGAGTAGGAAGAGATGTCTCTCCCATCTTTCAAGAAAACAATGGCACAGAGAAGAGATGACGTGAAATAACTGGCACCTAGTTCAATGTCTTGTACCTTGACCTCGAGTGCCTGGATCATCCAGTTTGAACAGATAGCCTCTCCCAAACCATTTTTCTTTCAAAGCTTTTAAAAATTATACTGCTTACCTCTGAAATATGGCTATAAATAAACATTCAAGTCACAGACATCATTTTTTGTGAATAGTTCTGTGAGCACATACTGATGGAGATTTTACCAAGATTGATCGGAAAAAAAAGTTTCCCTGATACTTGGACAAGCCTTACTACTGCATCTGAAAGCTTTTGCATTGAACGCAGCTCATCCCAGCACAACAGGCCGCAGGTTTCCATCAGGTTTCTACATAACACACACTGCTTTCTTTATAAAAGCTTCACTGATAAGACAAGTGTGCCTCCTGAGCCAGAGGAGCACATCAGAGGTAAACTTTTCATGCAGGCATAGGCAATGGCTATAAAGTGCAGACTAATGGAACAGAGTCAATAGGGATCTAACAATCTATGAACTGATTATGTAAATGTCCTCTGATTGTTTACTCGAGCCATTCTAAGCATAGCCTAAACACAAAGCGCATGGACTTTGTCAAATGTGAATGAGACTCTACTAAACATCTAGACACTTTCATCTTGGGGGTGTTTTTCTCCAGTGCATTTGACTTTCTCAAACTGGTGTAAGTAAGTTAAAGGTGGAATTGTCACTGGAATGAGGAGCCAGATAGTTGGTATCATTTAGAAACACCATTCTTCTTCAAATATTTCAGAAAGGAGAAAACAAGTGCATTATGAAGCTTGGAGGGTAGCTATTGTAAGTCTTGTTGCTGAAAGTGATTATTTCAAGCTACAGATTCATGCACCTAAAAAAGGTTACATTGGTGGGGTTTTTTTGGGTTGTTGTTGTTGTTTTGGTGAGGTTGTTTTTGTTTGTTTGTTTTTGTCATCCCAGATAGTTTTAAATGGAGAATCATGCTTCATAGATAAAGTTAATGTAATACTGGAAATTGTTTGGCACAACTACAATACTATGGATGTCCAATTCACATTCCTGCAACTTATGTACAAACCCTCCTCCCCTTCTCTCTAACCAAGCATATATTCTTTTTCAGTGTATGCAGACACTCCACAGCATGTACCTGTCCCACCTAAAGCCCCAGTCCTTCAGTATTTCTGTCACTCCCACATAACAGATGTCAAGATCTGAGGTTTGCCATCCATGGTCTGCATGCAACAAGTGGTATTGAAAACTTCCATGGCTAATATGGGGCAGGCGCAGCAACAGTTCTTGACACTGGCTGCCCAGATGTTTCCCCAGGAGCTGCTGGATAAATCCCCCGTGTTTGTCATAGAGCAAATGGGAGTTGAAACGATTAGCAACCAACACAACCATGCCTTAGATAACAAGGCAAATGCCAAGAACTTGGCAGAATGAGGAAGGGATCATCAGATTAGGATGGAAGGAAGGCTAGATCATATTTACTCCTGAGATGAAAGAAGAAGAGCAATTAAGAAAGAATAAGGATAGGATTGGAGTCTTCATTTTGGCAGATGGGAAAAGAAGGGAAAGAAGAAGCCAGAGAGTGAAGTGCTGCTTAAGGGTGTGTAAAAGGAGGCAAGGAGCTTAAAATTGGGAAGATGGGTGGGAGTGAAGTCCTGTTTTGGAAAGCAAGCAGGGACATGCAGCTTGCCCCAAAAGCTAGCAACTGCTGCTGCCTTGATTAGTGCTTCCCAAATGGAGTAGAAAGTGAATTTCAGAACAAAGTGTTTATGGCAGAGAACCCCCTGCCCATTCCCCCATCCCTTTTCTTTCATAGGAAGAGAAATTAAGAGAAGGGCTCAGCTTTGGAAACAGGGCTCCACACCCAGTCCAACTAGTATCAGAACCAACACCTCAAAGCACACCCATAGGACTACAGGCAGCCGGAACAGCTCTGTTTTCCGGGTATCTATCCCATATTCCATCTCAGGTATGTTGCCTACTGACACGATGCTTTTCCATTGAGATTGGACTACTAAGAGAGTACTGTGGAGTAGCTTCTAAGTCTACGAAAGCAGAGATACCATTTGCAGTAAAAAAACCAGCCAACCAAAAAAAAAAAAAAAACCACAAACAAACCAAAAAACACAAACAAACAAACAAAAAAACAACGAAAAACAAACTCACAACATGTGTACAGTGGAAATAATGCCACAGAATGGCAGTCATCTCTTATTTTTCTTTTTTTTTTTTTCATTGACCACTAATGCATACTACAAAAATTTTACCTTACTGAAGAAAAGATCTCCCACAAATGCTTAGATATAATTTGGCCTAGTTAAGTGTGTAGTTCTTTCAACAGAAATCAATGATTAAAGTTATACCCATCCATAAGCATCTGCAGGATCAGAGACTGTGTTCCCATAGTCAGCTTTTTCCAGTACAGCTCACAGCACTGCTGGAGAATCATATTTAAGACTGTATTTTAGTATATGCAATCTATTTATCTGATAAGCTGTGCATCTCAGAATAGATAATTTCCACAAAATATTGTTGAAAATTTGCTTTTCTGACTCCCTGTTGGCCTGATAATCTGCTTTCTTTTTTGTCAAGATGTGATTCAGTAAACTGATTTAAATGTATTTTGATTTTTTTGTTTATATCAATCATGTTTACTGAATTCCATATTTGTATTATTTGTGACACACATAATGTTTAGAAACACATGAACAATACTCTCACTAAGGTAGAAATTACCAGCTCCAAAGGCAAGAAAATTATGTTCATTCCATTATCTAGATTCATCAACAGAAATCCCATAGATGAACTCCATTCTAAAACACGGACAGATAAGCAATCTTCTTATCTCATAATGATTTCTTTTCATTTAAATCTTCATTACTTCTGCCATCTCATTTTTATGTAATTTCCTTCTTACAGATGTTTTTATGTTAAATTTCCCCAAGCAGACAGTAGATATTACGTTTTCTTGGTATCCATTTCAAAGCCTTTTATGTGAAATGAAAATAAGTGTAAAGAAGCTACAGGAAGTTTTGTGTTTTCATGCACTCCCAAACTATACATATTCTACACTACAAACTCCTTCTAGATGGAAACTACACTCCTGCTTCTTAGAAACAATCCCATTTCCAAAGGTAAGGATTAGGAAGCTAAATTCTAGACGTGAAAAACCTTTTAATTTGATATAATATTATTTCTCATAATACGTGGGGAAAAAAATCCAGCTTATCAGATGAATCATACTCCACAGATCTGATGCAACAACATCATCTTTGAATTCATTCCTGCCCATCAGTACAAATTTCTTCCTCCAACAATCCTATGAGCCTCACCACATTTTTCTAATCAAGGTATAGGTTCTGGAATCTGTCTCTAAAAGATGGAGGAGTGAAATCAAACTTGAATGACATGCAACTTGCCCTTGGCAACTACATATCAACTAGACTAACCTGATAATTTTTCTCTGTGAACTTAGTGAGGCTGCACTCAAGCCCCTCATCCAGATCATCAACAAAGGTGATAAACAGGGCTGGGCCCAATACTGAGCCTTGGGGAACCCATACTAATGATCAGCCACCAACTGGATGCAGCTCCATGCATCACCACTCTCTGGGCCTGGCCATGCATCCAGTTCTTAACCCAGCAAAGAGTGCTCCTGTTCAAGCCATGGGCTGCCAGCTTCTCCAGGAGAGTGCTGTGGGTGACAGTACTGAATTCCAGGTAGACAACATCCACAGACTTTCCTTCAGCCACCTGGTGGGTCACCTGGTCTTAAAAAAAGATGATCAGGTTGGTCAAGAAGGACCTGCTCTCCTAAACTCATGCTGGCTGGGTCTGATCTCCTGGTTGTCCTGTATATGCTACATGAGAGCACTCAATGTGTTCCATAACCTTCCCCAGCACCAAAGTCAGGCTGAGAGCCCTGTGGTTCCCTGGATCCTCCTTCCAGCCCTTCTCATGGATGGGTGTCACACCGGCCAGATTCCAGTCATCTGGGACCTCCCTGTTAGCCAGAACTGATGATGGATGATGGACAGTGACTTGGCAAGCTCTTCCACCACTTTCCTCAATGCCCTCAGGTGGATCCCATCCAGCCCCATAGACTTTCGAGTGTCTAAGTGGCCCAGCAGGTCACTGAATATCTCCTGGATCATAGGAGGTCCATTTTGTTCCCCATCTCTGCCTACCTACTCAGGGGCTAGTTGCCCTGAAGATAACTGGTCTTTCTGTTAAAGACTGAGGCAAAGAAGGCATTAAGTATTTCAGCCTTTTCTTCATCCATGGTGACAATACACCCTCCCCCCCCCCCCCCCCCCCACCCCCACACACG
>WBMY01009448.1:908209-926455 GCA_013397315.1 Donacobius atricapilla
CCCCCCAATCCAACAAAGGGTGGAAATTTTCCTTGGCCCTCCTTTTGTTCCTAAAGTATTTATAAAAATACTTTCATTGTCTTTCATAGAGTGGCCAGATTGTGTTCTAGCTGAGCTTTTGCCTTTACTTCTCTCACTGTGATCCAACACCTTTGTACTCTTCCTGAGTTGCCTGCCCTTTCTTCTAAAGGTCAAAAACTCTTTTTTTTCCCCTGAGTTCCTGTGAAAACTCCCTGTTCACCCACGCCAACATTCCCTGATGTCTCCTCTTGCAGCACGCAGGGATGGGCTGCCTCTGCATCTCTAATATTTCCTTTTTAAAATATGCCTGGCTTTCCTGGACATCTTCATTATTAAGAACTATTTCCTAAGGGATTCTCTGAACCAGTGCCCTCAACAGGCAGAAGTTCACCTTCCATAAGCCCAAGGTAGAGGTTTTGTTGATCACTTCCTTAATCCATCAAGAACCAAAAAGTCCTATAGCTTTGTGGGCACTCTGCCGAAGGCAGCCTCTGACCACCACATCTCCCACTAACCCTTCCCTGTTCAAAAAGAGCAGGTCTAGCAGGACACTACCCCTGTAGGCTCCCTCATCTGCTGTGTCAGGAAGTTGTCTTCCAAATGCTCCAGGAACCTGCTAGACTGCCTCCTTCCCACTCTGTTGGGTTTCCAGCAGACACTGGCAGGCTAAAGTCTCTCACAAGAACAAGGTCTAGTGATTGTGAAACATCAGCCAGCTGCCTACAGGATATTCCATCTGCCTCTTCATCCTAGTTGGATGGTCTGTAATAGACTCCCACCAGGATATCTGGCTTATCACCCTTCTCCCTGATTCTCACCCCTAGGCACTCGACCTTATCATCGCTACCCTCAAGCTCTGTGAAGTCAAAACTGAGGTACAGAGACACCCCACTACCTCTTCTGCCTTGCCTGTCCCCTCTGGAGAGCCTGTAGCCACCTGCTGCAGCACTGCACTCATGACAGTCACCCCCCACCTTTCCCTGATGGCGACCACGTCGCAGCTTTCCTGCTGCACCACGGCCTCCAGCTCCTCCTGCTTGTTACCCATACTGCGGGCACTGGTGAAGATGCAATTGTTACTGTTCCGCTCTCCTCCAAAATCAGCTTCTATGTGTCACAGGTTCTGCACCTGAAGGGAATTGTAAGCATTTGAAATAATGATCCTTAAATCAATGAATAATTCTAACCACTGCATGTTGCTGAAAAACAAGAGTATGTATGACTCAGATAAGTTCATGTATGTAGTTTGAGACTCAGAAGAGAAGGGGTTTTGAATTAACAGGTTAGAAAAACAGCATGAAGGACATCCTGAGGGCAAATGATATAACAATTATGTCATGACATGTATTTTAGTAAGGAAAAAATATTAACTGCCATGGTGAGCTAAGTGATCATTTAGACATTTGCAGACAAAGGAACCACTGCCCTGCTGAGTTTTTAACGACTTGAGAACAAAAGCATCTCCATTTAGACACCAGAAATATTTGACCCTAACAACCCACTGTGTTCACTAGGTTGTGCCCATACTGCCCTTCTGGTTCAGTGTTGAAGCGAAACCTCGACTGTCCTAATTCACCATCTGTCAGTTGGATTTGCAGTGTGGTTTTAGCATATTCAGACTAGATCATCTGAGCAAGAAACTCATCCAAAAGCTCTTCTCCATCCACCCATGCACCATATTTACCCCAGTCTGTAATGGAGACAATAAGTGGCTAAATCGATGACATCCTTCAGACAGCCTCAAACTACTGAATGATCAAGACTGCTGTGAGAATTAAAAAATATGGTATCAAAACTTGCAGGGACTAGAGACCAGGTTTGAGTTACCCATCCCAGTTTGCACAGGCAGATGTTCAGAAATGTAGGTTGCATTTCGGCCTTAGGAATAGTTCTCAGTGTTTTTATTACAAAATGCTAATGGTTGTCTCCATTTCATCTGTCTAGTGTTACTACAGTTTTATAGCTAAATGTGTCTGGGTTTTCTCCCTCAACAATCAGCCTAGAAGTACTCTCGCAATATTCCAAAGTTGGGTCATTTCTGATTCTTGTTTCATCTTGTCCATTCTAGCTGCAGCACTGAATCATGCCACCTTCAGACCATGTAACTGGTTATCCACATGGCAGGTAAGTAGCCTAACAAAACACATAATGGAAGGTCCAAACAGGGTTGCCTAACGCCAAGGTACTCCTGCACCAAGGTACTAGGACACCCCTCCTCACTGCTGGTTCTCTGTGTGTCTCTATCCTGAGTTCGCCCTGCATCCCAGTGTGCTGAATAGGACTATACTTCACAGCTGAGCAAAGCCTGCATTCCTTGTGCCCATAGCTCTCCTTCCTGTCTTGTGCTCAACATGGCAGTCTCATCACCATCCATTTTTTCCCCCGAATACTTCCCTAGACTACCTTAGTGCAGGTCTGGGACACAGCTTGAGACAGGCTCTGCACCTGTGGGAAAGCACCATAATGTACCTGCAGCAGTCACACAGACACGAAGCACAGGTCTCTGCAGCACCAGGTGTCCAAGCACATGGTGTCCACCACAACCTGCAGCAGATCCAGGGGATGCCCAAGGTTTAGTAACCACTGAAAAAGCTCTCTACCATGATAATTCTTGGCTGCAGCCCTAGGAAGTATCATCCATGGGAGTGCCAGGTGAGGATAATGCAGGGCATTGTGAGGGCAGACTACTGCAGCTGCCTTCCCACAGCTGCTGTGTGCCAGGCTGCACCCGTGTTTGACCCATTTACAGTTGCCATGGAGAGAATGAAGCATATAGAATTATCACTCCTCCAACTCCAATGAGATCTCCTGGAAATAAATACCTATTTGTGAATTTAAAGGGGAAATACAATAAAATAATTATGAAAATCTATGTCCCGTGACAGCTGACAAACATGCATTATTTGACAAAGCTAATCTATCATCCTTTGTTATCAGCAGGCTGCAGCTCTAGCCTAACCAACCTTCTTAACAAGAAAGGAGAGGAAATGGGGCACGGTTGTGGCACCATTCCTTCAAGACTTTCACATTCAAAATTCAAATACTTTTCACCTTAACGGTCTTGTAACACAAAAACAGATTAAAACAGCATTAAGCAAGGAATCACATTTTTACGTGCAGTGCAATTTCTTGCAAATTCCATGAATAAGTTGGTCTCCCTCACAACAATTAGATTTCTTCCCTCTGTAATTGTGTTGCAGCTACGGCAGCTACTAAAGAGAACAGCCCAGTGAGACTGATTCTACAAGACTGCAAAGAAGATCTCCTTCCAAGTGCTACTACTCAGGAAGGTTTCTTAAAGAAAGAAACACTATTATATGAAGGTTTGTTAAGTTGATAGGAAATGACCAAAAATGTTTCATTTAGGCATCAGTAAACATATTATACATCTTAATGATTCTTTCATTAGTTTATTCTCTTTTTCTGCTAAACTGTACATTTATAAATTTCAAGGATGCATAAAAATGTTAAGCTATTGCAAGCAAATCTGCAGTCATGAGACAGCTCAATTTTGCAAGCTTGGTGGCTGAAGGTAATTTTGATCAAGCCTCCAGTTAAGGATATTTGCAGCACATAATAGCAATAATTTATGTTCACTATGGCTCAGTGAACAATGCTATCTACACCCATGTGTCAGTGGATGGCCCTTGATTAGCCATTTATGTCCATGTAGCTAAGCACATTCTTTAGTTTTTATTTTCATTTGTTTAAAGAACTTAGAAGACTAGCTGGGGATAAGCATTCCCAAACATCACCTGCATTTGGAGGAGCTTAGGCTTATACTAGAGATCTGATCCCACTTTTTTTCACCGAGCCTTCTGATTATTTTATATTTGTGATAGCAGGGAGAGAAAAACAAGCTAAAAGAACAGGGTACAAAAATCAAGGCATATAAAGTCTATTATTCTAACCAGAATGTCCCACAGGGAAATGATTCAGGGCTAGCAACCCTGAAGACAGAGGAGGGGAAACCGTGGTAAAGCACATTTGAGTGACACAGACCCAGGCCGTGGGTTTGTGGGGGTTTGGGTTTGGTATTTTTTTAATTTCGTTTCCTGGTAAAGATTAAAGCAGACAGCTGAAAACTCAGAGGTAGGCAATGTGTTTCATCCATCTTAGAGACACAGGGAGGCAGCTTGTCCCACAGTAACACAGTGCCATCTACTGATTCCTTTCTTTAAGGAAAAAAAAAAGAAAACCACACTAAATTACATCTTCGCATTAAAAAAAAAAAGAGGGGAAAAAAAAAAACCCAAACAAAACCAACCAAACCAACCCAAATTACCCCTAATGGCAGGGCAGGTGCAATCAGCGGCTGCAGCACCAAATAACAGCTGTCCTGATTCTTAATGTGAGCTTTGCAGCCCTGCAGCTTACCTCTCTTGACTACCCAAAGTTATCTACAGCTAAACTCAAAATATTTATTTCACAGGTGTGAAAAATCACAAAAATGGGAAGGAAACTTTTTTAAAAAAGAAAATAAACCCAGAATTTCTCATCACAGAAGACTTCATGACATACAGGGATCTCTGGATGCTGGGAGTCACTCTAAATCTGATTTATCCCCATCCTGTGAGTTGAGGTTCAGGTGCAGGTGCCTTCCAGAAGCCACACATTCCCATGACCTAAGTGCTGGCATACATGCTGGGAAATTCCACATATTTCATTTCTGCTCACATTTGGCCTAAGAAACCTATCCCTTTGTGTTGCTGTGTAGCTGCCCTTGGCCAGAAGACAGCTGCAGGTTGCACATAAAGGTGGGGAATGAGTTACAGCTGCATGGTCGTGACTTTGGCATGTGACCACTGTGTGTGTCCACTGCTTCAGCAGGTGCTATATGGGACTGCTACCTTTCCCTCACAAGTAAATCTATGTTTTATCTTCTTTATTCCTAACTGAGAGGAAGATGAGTGAGAAGAAAACCAGACAGCAAGCCTGGGATTTAGAAGTGCCAAATACATCTCATAGCTTCCCACAGATGGGTTCTTTCCATATTCTTTCAGTGAGAAAGAGCAATAATACAAAACCAAAGAAAAACTTTTGCACATTTTTGGTTGAACAAGTTTTTATGCACCGGTGCAGCATTTACATTTTCCCAAAGATAACATTTTTTTTCCCTTCAACTCAAAATACTTCCCTGAAAACTATTGTTTGCATATTGGGCCATAACAACACCATGAACATACAGAGTCTGAGAGGGTGTATTAAAAATAATGGTGAGCAGGCTTCTAGGATAGTAGAAGAGAAGATCCTGAGAACTTTAGTAGTTCAAAGCTGATCTATATTCACCACTAACATGTAATTTTCAACTTACATGGCATGTAGGAAGTAGTCCTTTTGCCCTATTCTGTCTTGGCAAGCTCTCACTTGGATGACATAGCAAGGATTTGGTGCCACCTTCACGATGTGTGTTGAGAGATCCAGCGGAAAGCAGTCAACGAGAGATCCGGAGAGCATGGCATACAAGGAAGGCTTGCATGAAGTAATATCACCTAAAAATATATTAAATGCTACTTGAAAAGAGAAGTAATAAAATCTTCCTGCCCATCACGGATGGGAGGAAGATGTAATGACCTTCATTCACAGGAGAATTCAGGTTGCATGCTAGCAAAAAGCACTTCAGCAGCAGAGGTAGAGACAGGGGAATAGGGTGCCTGAGAGGCTGTGGACTCCCTCTAACCTCCTTACTGACAAATTTAATAAAAATGCAGGTATAATTACTCTGGCCAGAAGCAAAGCCTAGACACGTTCATAAGGTTCTTCAAACCCTCCTTACTCCATGAACCTCTGATATTAAAATTCTAGCCTAGGAAAAAAATGAGCTTCCCTCCAACTGCTAACACAGGGTCAAAATACCAGTACAGCCTGATTTCACACATACTGGGGTAAATCAGGAGGTACTAAACTAGGGGCAGTGGAATTACACTGCTGTAGAGCCCAAAAAGATGGCCTTTAAGATCATTAAGCTAGTGGGTTTTACTGTAACAAAAGGCAATTTCTAGATTTTTTTTGTTGTTCCTATTCTAGTTTCTTTGTTATGTTCTATTCTGGGTTTATACCAAAAATTATATCATCACTTCACTGCCCTGGTATCTAAGTAGTGTAACAGGTGGAAAAAAATATTAGCCAGGAGAAAGATAATTTGATTTTATGCCCCTGTACCATATTTTAAACCCACTAATAGAAGAATGGAGATGAATACATTCTTTTTATTAAACTCTATTTAGTAAACCAGTTTCTCTGCCTCCTGTGGCTAACAGTTTCACATAACTTTCTTTTTTAAACTGGTTAATTTTGTACAGGAAACGTGTTAATTAAAAATTAAACAAAAGGGCTTAGTTAAATCTTTGATTTTTTTTCTGTGCCCCAGTTGCTCATCTGTAACAGAGAGATCATACTTATATCACCCCAGATATCTGTTGTATGATTCATTAAGATTTGTAGGGTGGTTTGCATATTCCCAAGTTATTAAAAGAGATCACAGCGGATAATCCAAACACTACATTAGGAATTAATTTCCCTTTAATTTTGACAGAATTTCCCTGGACTTTTGACAGAATTCAGAAAATGATAGCAAAATCTGTGGTTTTTCTTCCAAGATATACAGTCAGCCAGTGGGACTGCCCATGCTGAGCCCAGCAAATAAATCTCTCGGCAGCCTCAGTGGGAATGGGATCAGCTCATAATTTCCCCACTTTTTCTACAGGAAGCCTCACATCTTACAGACACAATAAGCACCCTCCACGAAGTACCTCTACTTCTGCATTTGCACCCTCTCCCAGTGGATCTCCCTTTCTAGCACCTCCCAAAAAGCTGGTCGTCCTCTTTGTACTTGGATAGACAGCTTTTATTGCATACAGGAGTATTTAAATGTACCTTCTATTTAGCATGAAGGGCAAGCAGTCAGTACAACTTTGGTTTTGAGGTAATTTACTTATTGACAAGGATCAAGCCTAATATCACCTATTGCTGGGTGGAAGTAAGTTCTCTTTGTGGTAAAGGGGATGCACAGTCTGCCTGGCAGCAGGAAGAGCATCATCCCTTGTAGTTGTGATAACATTTAACTCCCTATGCGTGGACTCTTATCCTAGGAGTAACAAGTGCATTTTCATGTTTAATCCACTTCTGAAGATAAATGTTGGGTGTGAGTAAACTAAGCAGGAAGCAGACACTCATATGCCCAGAGCTGATGAAGCAAAGTTTATTGGACTCAGCACAGACTAAGCAAGACACACCTGAAGCTGTGGATATCAAAAGCCCAGCTTCCAGGCATGAACAAATCACGTTAAAACATTTGACCACATATGAGCAGCCTGCAAACCAGGAAAGAGGTATTTGGAAGTGTGAGGCAATAGCCACTAACTTGCCAAGGGTATCTGGTACAAAGTGTCCTCGCTTTCAACACTTGATGCCATTGACCCCAGACAGCTGGATTTGTCACGGGTGAAGCTGTTCACTTCCCTGTAGCCAAGAGGGTACCAAGCAAGGACAGCTTCCACTGAACACTACAATAATGGTCTTGCTTGGGCACTGCAATATCTTTGCTATTTCTCACATTATTTGATAATTGTGTCCTATAGTTTTGCTCTAGCAAAGCTCCTTATTTTCCACTGCTTCCAAATATAATTCTGAAATAAGGAAGCCTTAACTTTGGGTTATTATCTTTGAATGCCAGATTATGATTTCCATTATTTGTTGCCACCACAGACTATTAAAGAGGCATCTCCACCCAGCTTAATATAAGATTTTGTCTTCAGGCATAATAATATCTCTGGGAGCTGCTCAGCTCTAGTAAGTATTTAAATATATGCTTAAATTTAAGCATGCAAGTTGTCCTCTGACATCAGTCAGAATTCTGTTTAAAAGTAAATCTGCGGTTAACTCACCACACACACTTTTACTGAATACAACATAGTTGCTATGGCAATAATCAGTAGCAGAACACTTGTGGTGAAAGGCAGAATGTTGAGATTGCCATGTGAAGATTCATACCTTCAGAATTAAATTCTTTTACTAGCTGCTGCTGCTCCTCCTGCTGGCTCAACAGATTGCAGTGAGTCTTTATTACCTCTGATCAGCAGCACCAAGATAATGATTGTCCAGCTTGCTCTGAAAGGTCATTTAGCACTGCAGAATTAACAAGACCCTGTACAAACAAACACTCCAAAGATGATACTGTAGAACAGGTGTTTAATCTACAAGGAAACTATCTTTTCCCTGGTTAGGAAATCTTCTAATTTGCTTCCTCTATAAAGAACACCTATGGGGCTCTTTTATGCAAAAGCTAATCACAATCAAAGAAGTAATAGGAAGGAATATCCAATCCATGATCATAAGTTTATTGTCTTCTTGTGTGTGCGCAATATGTATTCAATTTTTATCAGAGTTTTATGGAGCAAAGAACAAATATAGTACCAACTTGTCCACCAAGAACAGAAAAATATCCCCAGCTAGTCAGAAGGAAAAACAGGGATGTGGGAAAGAATAAATGAAAAAGTATCAAAGCAGACAGGTTCAACAGCAACTTCTGTCTTCCTATTCTAAGGTCACAGGCAAGCTCGTACAAATTTCTGAAACTATTTTCTGTATTGAAAAACCTGAGACCTCTTAAACTACCTGCTTTTACAAGATGCTCTCAAGGCTGGTCCTGAACTACATCTTGAGAATTTTAGGAGGAAAACTCAGTTCCTCAACAGTGTCCTCATGACTCAGTTGAAGCATAGTTGGGCTTTTGCAACTTCCAGCTATTCCCTCTGCCCTTTCAGTGACCATGCCCAGTAAAAAATGTCAGATGTTTTTCCTTGAGGTCACTGCAGGATAAACAAGAACCCAGTGTCTTGCTACCACCTGTCACAAAGGCTCATGGCCTTTATATGCAATCTGAATACAAGCTGCTACAAAAGACAACATCCCCATGAACAGTGAGGTCCCGAGGGTGTCCTGGGATTAAGCAAGCTCTGATGCTCTGTTTCAGAAGTAAAGCACCCACAACATCCCTCAAATTCAATGCAAATACTTCCCTGATAGCAAGAAACACACACTAAGCCTTCTAGATTATAGCTGGAAAAAAAAGGTAAGTACATTCCATAGTATGTTCCTAGGGAATCTGTATTTATTCTGACAGTTTTCATGTAAAAGAATAGTCACATGTTAATACAGGAAAGTAAGTAAGTAAAAAGACTGAGCAGTGTTAATAAGAGCTACTTCACAGTGGATCTGAAAACCACTTTATCTTCGCTTAACTCAGCTGGCTCTGAAATGGGAACACACCAGTGGAAATTTTTTTTGCCGCTGCTACCTATTTTCGGACTTGTCAAAAACGTATCACCTAGATTTTTCCAGTTTTCAGCTGATAAAACGCTTGTTGCTTTCCCCTGTATACTTTCATACTGCTGTGTTTTTCATGCACAGTAACTGAGCTTGCCTCACCTCAGTCAAACCCTGTCTTATAAAGCCTGATGTCTATGGTCCATTTCATAATGTTAGAGTCAGGTCTTACACCACTGTAAATGTCCAACACCCCTTCATTTAAAAGACACTAGTTTAAAGTCTCAGCATAGAAAGTGGAATCTGAAAAAAAACCCCTACAGAATCTGCCACTAGGAGTTGGACATTTTGACAGGCACAGGTTGACATCAATTTCAGGCAAATACCCAAAGATTTGATATTTCAAAGTATATCACATCTGGATCTGGTCTAGTACCTGAACCTGAAACCTTAGGCACAAGGGTTTCTCACAGGAGCAACTCTCCTGCTACCTTTTTAGTTCTTTGTCCTTTTGCTGTTTCAAATTTCAAACTTGCAGTGGCAAAGGTAAAGCAGACAAGAAAACATCACAGTAAAAAGATGAGAACAAAGGGGGGTTTTAATAATCAGAAAAAACATTCATTTTTAGAAGTTGGTGAGCTTCAGTAACTACTTTATAAAAATTCTTACTTAAACTTTAAAATATTTTTAAATTTTAAAATTATTTTAAAATATTTTTGAAGTCTTTCACTGTCTTTGACACTGGACACAGACCCCAGTGATAAAGACAAATAAGCTTTGAGATGGAAACCAGTATCTTCTCCTTGTCCAGAGAAATGCCTGGGAACAACTAGCTGGGAAATCATCTGTGACAGGCACATAACCTCATGAAAATGTTCTTCACAAATGGGTCTCCTACTCAAAAGTAGGGAGGCCCTCCAGCCATACACCTTCCACCTTCATACCTTTGAAATGAGTATATGTGACCCAGTATGAGAACTTGATGTTCCTTTTGTTTAAACATTAATCAGTTTCTGCAGAAATAGCAGAGGAGTTTCATTCACTCTCTTCTCAGTTTATATAAATATTAGATTTGCAAATACATAAAAAATCACTTTGCACTTCTAAAATTTAAATTACTACAAACCTGAAATGTAATTTCATACAGTACTTGCAAAAAACGATAGCAAAAGCAGGAGGGAAAGAACTGAGAATACTTTCCTCTCCTAATATATATCATCAGTCAGAGAAGTTTTCCACAGCTATCAACAAATTCGCTTCAAGAAGATTTCATTTGCAGTTCAGCACTGTACAAATGCCCCTAAACTAAGTCCTCCTTGCTATGTATTTCCACAGAAGTTTACAACTGTCAGAATTTAGTCTTGCTCAAGCAAAAATCATGAAAACACATACACCACCACTACTCCCAGCAAATTATTATTTTTGTAAAATTTTTGTTGTGCTTTGGGTAAGAGATATAAAACCACCTTAATCCTGCAAACTAAGTCAAACAATTCCTCCAGTAAAGAGCCAGCAGGCAGAAGGGAAAATTTCTTTCTTGGCTCAGAAGTTTGTGAATGCTGAGAAGGAGAGAAGACCTCTGCAGGCAGGGGTAGTTCCTCAGCCTCCTCCCATCCCCTCCAAATCAATCAGCAGGACAGCTCTACACACCCTTCAGGGCCGGTTTATATTTAGAACTTAATAAAGAATAAAAAATAGCAAATCATACACCCACTCTGCTTTGGGGAAACAAATGTGCTAGTCAACGGAAGATATAAATAATCGCTTGATGACACAATGAAACGCCTCATCCGGTGGCTTCAGTGCAAGCCTCTGTCCAGGGGCCAGCAGAGATGCTGGATGTTCTCCATTAATCTCTTTTCTGAAGTAATGGATTCCTTTTTTGGGAACAAGCCCAGTTCACTGAGGAGTCTTTTTTTTCCCCCATTAGCTGAGATCAGTCACCAGTAACTCATCACTTCTCATCCAGCCTGTGCTTTTCACTTGTAACAGATTTTCCAGCAACGATACCACAGCTGGCCTGCAGGAAACACCCCCAAACTCCCTATTCATAGTCTGGGAAGGGCAGAGGAAGGAGAGAGCAGGCAATCAGATACAGAGCGATAGGAAAAGTGTGACCTTCCTTTCCCTCGATAGTGACACCATTTTCTCCCTCAGCTTTAACCTTTTAAAAACATTCAAGAACCCACGTGAAAACCCACAAACTCAATGCAATCTAGACATAATAACTCCAAATTTTTAGATGCAAAAGAAAATCCATAGTGCTGGGTATAGATACTTGGCCAGAGAAGGTGAATGTGATCAACAGCTCCAGGGAAGAACCATTATGGGTTATTACTCAATCAACTACAGGCACTTCTATTAAAAACTGGTTTTATGTTTCATTAAATAAGTTGGACACGCTGTCCTGGGACTAAGAAAACAGGAATTTTGTCTACCTAGCTCTCCCACTGTGACACAATTTACTTTTAGGGAATTTATGAAAAATAAATCTTTATCAGAGTCTTCCATGCCCCCTCCCTGCCAGCTGCAAGTGAAGTTGGCACGAGGCAGAAGTCATAATGCTTCTAGACACTCATGTGAAAGGATTGAGAAGCCTGGAATATTCGGGTGCTAAATGCCCAGAGGACGGCAAGTCTATATGGTGGCTGAGCAGGGGCCTGGGAAATTGCAACCAAAGCTACTCAATGTCTTGCCTTGTCCATCCAAAGCTGGCTCCGTAAGTCTACTCAACCGCACAAGAACTTGCAGACACACGTGACTGGAGGGGTAAACAGTCAGAAGAGCAAAAGACTGGGCTTATAGGGAGGGAACAGGGAGGTTTACTGCTTTCCAGCTGCCTTACAGGAAAAGAGTGCTCAAATGGCAGGCTTGTGTTCTCAGGGTGGTCCACAGCGGGGTGTAAAACTGTTGGGGAGTTTATTTACATGCTCAGTTACTCTCTCTGACCTCTAATAGGAGCAAAAGCAGCATGAAATGTGAAGCTACTGTGAAGAATTGCCAGATAATGGGATTTATGGAAGAGTAAACATGTTTATACACATTCCTTAGCAGTTAGCCACTGTACCAAGCAAAAGACATGCCACCACTTCAAGGGTTAAAACAGATTCATAATTAAAAGGGAGATGACAAGACCCTGGTGCAAGCCCGTTGTGCAGGGCAAGGAGGAGGGTGGTGAGTGTGTACACACATCTCCTTCTGCTTGCAGAAGCATATTTTTATTCACTTTACCAGATAACGGAATCAAAGAATCATAGAGCAGTTTGGATTGGAAGGGACCTTTAAAGGTCATCTAGTCCAACCCCCTCTGCATAAGCAGGGATACCTGCATTTAGAACAGTTTGCTCAGAACCCCTTTCAACCTGGCCTTGAATGTTCCCAGGGACCTTAGAGTAGCTATAAATTGCAGAACTTGTTAGCTGGGCTATCACTGCAGTCCTGATTCCAGTTAGTGCTGTAGCTCAAAGCCTGTGCTGCTCAGTGCCTCTTTGAGGAGCAGCACAAAGTGAATGAGTTTGATCCAAGCCTTGGCATTAACATGGCTGCCAGCACCTTTGCTGGCAGCTTCTGGGCACACAGAATGAGTTTCTTCTTCTTAGTCGTAGAAGGGCAAAGTTGAGGCACTAGTACAGAAGACATTGCTTCATCTGCCTCCATTTGGGGACAAGTGAATGTCGGTCTCTTAGGCTGTAAATTCTACCAGCATTTCTCCATATTTTACCTATGGTTTTCTCAGAACTAGGGGTGGTGGAGGAAGTAACTCTAAATAAACACTATGCAAACATTTTACAGTAGAAAGAAAGCACCACCCTAAAAATGGCACAGCGCCATCATTTTAAATTACACAGGGTAAGAGCATTGTCCCTTTGTAAAGTGCCATTTCAAGGTAATGAGGGTGTTGGGGAAAGAGTGTGTGACCCTGCCCATATTTATCCTCCCAAAGAGGTGGAGATGTGTCAGGAATCACTGTTACCAATCCGAGCCACTCCTCATTCCTGCATGGCAAGCTCTGCCTTGCCACCAAGGGACAAAGCACAGCTGCCTCCGTAACTGCTCTACAGGGGCAGCTCACAGCCAGTTTCTCACTGTGAACCTGCAGCAGGGAGCCAGCAGTGCCAAAAGACAGAAATAGCAGCACTCCTTTTATCACCCAGGGTTTGACAACGCACAATGTGGTGCCAAAAGGTCCATGGATAGGGTGGGGAGATTCCCCTCACCTTTTCCCGGGGCTCATCACTTAGTCTTGACATTTACAAGAACTGCAAGAGAAGGTTTCTCGTTTCCAGGTGTGGCAACATGACCCTCACCTCTCAGTTCAGGATCTGGTTTTTACAAAGACTGGACTGCACGGGATGCATCCTGAGGAAAGGGCGCAGTGCCACTCTGCGTGACTGCTGCCTGAGACCATGAACTGTATTAACCTTCTGGAGGGAAAGGGGGAAAATGAGACTGCCCCTGATCTGAGATATACAGTCACCTTTAAACAATACTTTGGTCACACAGTCTAATGACTGTCTCTTCACCATTGCTCCATCCCACTCCAGGGAGAATTGCAGCTCTAAGTGGAAAGTTAAGAGCTGGAGCTGTGCTTGGCCAAACTTCCTACTGTGATGACCAGAAGCCAAGTGATGAGAACGGGTGGAGTTCTGCAGGGCTGGTCTGAGCTCACCCACACACTTACCCATCCAGAGCGAAATTGTCCCTGAAGGTAAAAAGGCATCCATTGATGCTGGAAGAACATAAATCTGTATTCAGCATCTTCTCCAGGACTAGAGAGCACTTTCCTCATTCACATTTTTCCATCAGCAAACTCTCCCCTACAGAGAAGTAAGAGTTACTACTATTCTGATGTTTCAGAAACCAAGTGTTCTGCATGGAGATCTACAGGACCACAAATGATATCTATTCAAAGCACAGCAAATTGTTCACAGCCACATATTAAAAAAAAACCAAATTTCACATCAGGTTTGTGGAACTCCTGGCAACTTCCAGTTAAGACAAACCTAATTTGGCACGCCTAATGTACCTGCTGCTCTGATCATGCAGGGCTTAGTCCATGCACGATCACTACTTTGAGTGTCCACATTTCTTAAACTTAACTCAGAGGATAGGTTAGTAGCCACATGTGGAAAGAGAAAGAGTGCTGTGAATTAGTAATAAAAATTACCTGACTTAACTTCAAGGAACAGAGCTCTTTCAAGAGCACTCAAAATCTGACAGCATCCTAGTGACAACTCCATGGAGTACAACTCCAGCCCTTAATAGTTCTTTCCTAAAACCAGAATAAGTTCCTATACTACTTCATGGCAGTGAAATCCAAAAGAAAATTTTGTATTGTTCAGAATATTGCCATGGGTTTATTATTGTCCTGCACACAGATGAGTGTCAGCAGTTGCTTTTTCTCTTCATACATGATTTGAATGATCTCAAAGGCAAAGGCCAACACCTCTTTTAAAAGTTATTTCATTTTTTTATTTTCTGAGCTTCACCTGAGTCCAGTCCTCACTTATATTCTGCTTCTTTACATCTGCTGTTACTTTAACTGTCTTTATTATTTAGAGGTATATAAATTGATTTACAGGATTCATCTATAGTGAAATAAGAACTAACCAGCCTTCCTGAATTCAAGAGTCCAACCTCCAAGTGATACATGCTGAAATCTTTCACACTGCCTACACCAGCTCTGCTCTAACACATCCCTACCAGACACCCAGCAGCCAGAATACACAACAGCTGACACCTTTTTCCTTGAGTTCCAGAAGTTAGTTCTCCAGGATGCCTGAAGATAACATAAATCATACTGCCACCAAAGAAAGGAATAAGCAAGAAAATTTCAGCCAGGAACATTCTGCCTCTCCCTTACAAATCAACTTTCTTCTCTGGTAAGATTAGTCAAATCATTCAGAACATGACTGCATGAGGGAAAAAACTACCCTCAACTCACTTTGAAGAAATGTCTTGCAGGCATTACAGTATAGTCTGTCCTTAAATTGCCTCAGCAGCAAGAGGAAAAATGCTTCACATTTCCAGGTGTAAGATGTGCAAGAAAGGTTAATATAATAAAGTTCATATACTGCTTTGAAGGTGGAAAGACCTCTAAAGAAAGTGTTAAGGACAGATAACCAGAATCCATCTTTTCCAACCTCACAAAAAGCAGGACGATGCTGCACAGAATGAGTACAACAGAGAAATTGTCCAATTGTAGGATTATTCATCTAAGTTTTACTTAGAGCCTAAGGGGTTGCTTAGAAACTGGTATTTCCCAGCTGTATCTCAGTCAGAGCTGTGATTTCACTACTTATTTTTGACAGGTAACCTAGATGAGACATAAGAGTAAATGTGGCTGGAACATTATGACATTTTCTTCAGCATTCAGGGCTCATAGTTTTGATGTTTATAAAGATTTCTGACAGCTCCCTCAAAAAGGAGGTTTTTTTTCTGTGTCTGTCCAAGTACATAACATCCCCGCTAAAAATGCTGTTTCTGCAGCACAGTATGCCCATTAAATAATTCATACCACTGACTAACACTGGTGAAAAGTGGTATGTAGTAGCAAAAAAAAAGTGAATCTGAGTACATGACAGCATATTTCTAAATACTAATTAGGAAGGAAAAAATTATTTAAAAATCAAACCGAAATGTACCTCTTGCTGTATTTTGTCTTTAGATAGAGCATTATCATCCTTACATCCAAACTTCATGAACTGCAATAACTTAGCCAAACCTCAGGAAGAACAACGGGAGGAGTTACTTTCCTCCCCCAGTGATGAACAGCTACATCTCTCAGGCAAAGAAGCACAATTTGCTTTGGTGAACAATGTCCTAATTCCACTGTGGAAAAGAGGTATTGGTCAGACCCTGAGAGGAAAAGTGAGTCTCAGGCAGGATGACAGCAAAACCAGAACCAAATCATCAGCTGACTATCAAAAGTAGACATTGATTTGTATCAGCTGAGAGGAATGTGACCTCCCCTGAACCCTTGTTCTCAAAATAAGGTAGTTTTATTATTTGGATGAGTGGATGGTGTTAAGCACTATAAACAGATAGCATGTTGTGCTCAGGAATCTAAAAAACTTGTTTTCTTTCAGGTTGCTCATGGAAAGAAAATGAACAGGAAAGTAAGATCTCAGACCAGAGTGAGATTTTCTTTGGAAGCACTTGGATCAATACCTCAGCTTGCCCTTCTAACTGAAGCACCACACTGTGGAAAGTGCATATTTAACAGTTATGCACATACACATACTTATTTTTTAAACATAAAGCAAATGTTTCAAAACATATCACCAAGAGAGGAAGCAGCCTGAATCTGCTTGCAGGGGTCAACTGATTAGAAGAATCTCACAGCGCTGTAACAGCAAATTTCTCTCCTGAATCACCAACAAACTCTGGTGCATGTGGCTCTTGCAGGATGCTGGTTTCCACCCCTGTCCCATATGACTCAGTCACAAAGGCCAGAGACACATTTGACCATACAAAAAATCCTCTCCACACTATGGATTTGAATAGGCAAAACTGACAACTCCGGAAAAAAATTATTAACTGTGTAAGTATGGGTTACAAAAGTATCCTTTCCATCCTCAAAAAGCTTAGTGCAGTTCTGGAAGCAAACCAGCACAGGAAGGAGGTAATTTCATAATCAAACTTCTAAGGCTATCTTATCATACCTACTCCACGTCCTTTACTTGGAAAACTGGTTCCAGTGTCTCCTTGGAAAAGGGTGACTGAAATATAGGCAGTCGGCAGGACTGAAACGACCTACTTTCAGCTAATAAGTACTCATGTGAAAACATGGATATTTCACCACAAGAATCCCAAAGACAATCCCAGGCAGACATTCTGCTGTTTCCACCAACAAACATTTTGGCATTCATCCTGAGGACAAAAGCTCTTATTTTCATCAGTTAAACAGTCAATTCACTGCAGCCAAGTAAGTGTAAACAAATCAGTTTTAAAAAATTAAGACAACATTAGAAAATGTTCCTTTTATTTTTTTTCTAATAAGTCAACCCTTGAAAATGCCATTTTACAGCTGCAGAAAATGTTACTTTGCCTGACTTTTTTGTTGGGTCAGCCAAACTTGAAGAAAAACATGAAATCTCCCTGTAACCAAGGATAGACCATTACTTTAATAGGCACTATTCCCAAAGGAAGAGAAAATCCAGTTACTAAAATGGTAGCATAATCTTTTCATTATTATTTCAGGAGCTCAGAGTTAATTGAACAAGTTTAGCACCATGTGAATGAATGTGTGTCCCCACTTCACAATAAATAGTCTATAATTACTTCCATTTCTCTGAAACCAGGAGATAGCTCTCATTAGCAATACCCTGGAAGAAGCCTTTTGCAGGTTTGAGTAATATCACAAACCCCATCATTATCATATCTGGGTACCACACAGAAGCTCTTACACACAGGGAAATGTTCTTATTTCATCTTTCGTGTAACTGCACAAAGGTCTCACATGCCTACGGGGAAGCTGCACAAGTGCTTTTGCCTGAGCCTCCACTGCAACCCAGCATCTGTCTGTCACCTCCTCATGTCTCAGTGAGCCCCTTGGACCAGGACTCCTGCCTTCACTTGAGCCAAGCTGCACGGTTCAGAGTGGTAGCGTCCAGGTGAGAAACCCTGGCCTAATCCACCTTACAGGTCACAACTTCTACCTTCCTCTTTCCACCTTAAGCAGCTGCTCATCCAGGACCCTTGTGCTCCCTTCGGTGAGAGCATCCACATTTTCTAGGATGTTATTATGGACACCTGATGCCAGAGAGAAATGCTACAGGGCAGCCTGTGCCCTGGTGAACTTGTCACCCACCAGAGAACACACCTGTCAGGTGAGCTCCACCACCTGCTGCGTTTTAAGAGACAAAATCTGCTCTTCAACACAGCAGCCCAGGAGTGTACATCTGCCCCCCGGACTCATCACTGACCCCTGAAATTGCTTCCCTGCAAATGAACACC
>WBMY01009448.1:926481-1035603 GCA_013397315.1 Donacobius atricapilla
GTTGTCTTGGTAAAACAGGTATTTGTAAAGCCAAAAGGTGTTGCAACTCATCACCCAAGACCCAGTCTAAAAGGACTTTTTTCAGGATTTGGAGTAATTTTCCTCCCTCAAAATCTCTTTGTTAAAGAGAACAGAAATAGATGCACAACATGACAGTAATATTACATAGAAAGGTAAAGATTATTTGCAGATTTAGTACAGTTCTGCGTATTCTGTCCAGGATCATGCTGGCTCTCGTGTTAATTGCAGTGATGTAGCAGAGCTCAGGTGGAGCTCTGCACGGTTGGGCTGCTTTGGCTGAACTGGTATCCTCACACTGATTGCACTTTCCCTCATAATCTCCAAATCCTTTTCAGCTGCTCCTTTTCAGGAGGCAGAACCATACAGTTTCTGGCTGCATAACTAGCCTTCAGCTGCATTAAGATGCATCCTGTTTAACCAGTTATAATACTGCAGGGCTTCCCTCCTTTTCTCGTTATACCCCAATCTTCATCTAAATTACAGCTGTAACCAACTGAGATTTGATGTACTCGAGAAAAAACCTAGTGCACTGTTGTCCCTGAAGTACAAACATCACCCTCCAAGCACAAAAAAAAATGCTTGGAAAGGAGGGGAACAGAAGTGAATGAAGAAAATGTCCCAGAATTTCCTGCAACTGTTGTTGGTTTCCTTTATTCATTATATTTAGCTTACTATAGCATATTTAATTACCATCTAGGGTGGAAAGTGAGACCCTGGTCTTACTCTAAGACTAAGAAAATTTAATTCCATTTTCATTTCGCAGTCTCTCACCACACAGAAAATCCATGCATTTAATAAGAAGCTTGAGGACCCTTCTAGAGCTGAGACAGGTGTTAAACCTCAGCCCTGAAGACAAGCCTGGAAAGAAACTCCTCACAGTTCCCTCACAATCCCACTGTCTCTTGTTGTTGTTGTTGTTGTTAAGAGGAAAGTCTTAAGTATCTGACTCTACCTGTGAAATAGAATCTTAAGGTATAGCTTTCTGAAGTTTGGAAATTCAAACCTTGGGTTTTAAAACCAGCCTAGCTTACATTCTCATTCTGCACATTTAAGTTAGGCACGAAACTTTCTCTGATCCAAAAAGTCAAGTCTGTTTTCATCCCTGAGAGTTTTACAAGTATGTCTTGCTTTGCCTAAGTTACAAACACTGTAGGAACATGGACATAGCTTGATTTGAATATAAACATTACAGCTGATGTGTCCCCTCTCCAAACTCCATGCAGAGTTTCCCAAAGCAAAGCTGCTTTCAGGCATTATACAATAATTGGGTACAGACATAAACAGGCTGAGAAAAGATCTGAAATAGAACAAAAATAACCCTATGCTAATTTAGAGCTGTAAAGGATGGCAAATATATTAATTCCTCCCCATGAAATCATTTCATACCAGTGAGATTATCTTCTAGTGTTAAACAGAACTGTACTCACTCCATCAGTAAGAATTAACAGATGGAGCAACTCCTCGAGATTTACATAACAGTAATTAAACAAATCCTCACAATGGCCACATGATTTCATGCACAAGCCAGGGCAGTTTACATAAAAAAAAAAAACCCAAGCTTTACTGTCATGTTGGAAAATTGCGGAACACACAGCCTGAAGAGCTCCACAAGAGCCATCAGCCTCATGACTTGGATCAGCCTGCCTTGTCCTACAGGATGTTCTCTTCACTGTCCACTTAGAGTGAGAGCAGAAAACTCAGAAATAGAGCAGCTGTAATAGACACCTTCATTTTCTGTAGGAAGAAGTCCTTGGACTGCTTCATCTGTAAGATGAGACAGTTATTCATACACATTGCTACACTGGAAGTCAGTCTGAATAAAAAACACGGGAAAGCTCATAGTTCTTGGTATATAGGAAAATTCTGTGTGCCCACAGAGAGCTCCTGGTACAAGCAGGTAACCTGTCCCATGGCACCTGCTTCACTGCCACAAGCACCAGGAGCTCCCTTCGGGGCTAGGACCTGAGGCTGGAGGTAGGCATGGGAAATGGGTAATTCCCATTATTACTGACAGGAAATGTCCCCACTGGGTAACACCCTCACATCTGTACATGTTCAGGTGCAAATATCTAGTAATCTAAAAGGACAAGAAACAGCAGAATAAGCAAGGTACTTGAACTGCACATTAACCATTGATGGGAGGAGTCCACCCATTAGAGACAGAAAAGGCAGAAAGGGACAATATTTTGTAACTTCACATGGGCTCTCCCTCCTGCCCAAAAGTCAGCAGCATCATTAGCACCAGCAGACCTCCCTTACCTCTCTGAGGTGCTGGACACAGCAATGATGGAATAGGGCTTCCCAGAAGTTCACCTCTGAGAAACCGTCACAGTAATGCTGGACACAGAGCTGCCACCTCCATAACCCACACCTGGGGGTCCTGCAGATCTCTGTCCCCACCCCACATACTACTCCACCTCTGATGTCTTGGGCCAGAATCACATAGATGACACACAGACCTTTGCCTCCAGCATGTGAAATACATCTAGAAATCTCTCATCACATCTAATGCAAAGATAAAATCGACCCCTGAAAGCAAATTCATCTCATTAAACCCAAACCTAGCCCAGATCCATGTGGGAGAAGGCATCAATCCATTTCTACTAATTGTGCAATATCCCATCTGCTATTGCTGAAAATGTCTGCCCCCCACATCCCCCTATCACTCCCCAGCCAATGAACTGTTTTACAACTTTTAGGTTCTTGTGCTCTTCCAAGCAGGATGTGTAAACAGAAAAGAAATTGGCAGCATGAAACATGCACTGATATGGCTGTTTATTCCCCTCCCAGCTGAGTGACTGGGGAGTAAAAGCACCAAAGCAGGTGTTCTGCTGCCACCACATGGTCATGAATAGACCTAGGCATTTTTAAAATAAAATGTTTATGCTTCTTTAGAATACATTAATTCACTAAGCCTATCATTTTTACATATTTCCTTAACATGCCTTCAACTGCGGGTTCTTGTACCAAATCCTCAAATGCCTACAGTTCCATCCTGGCTGCTAGGCCTGCCCTGCAACCAGGTAGTATCCACAGATAGTGGAGGTGTATCCAGCTCTATTTCTCTTTTTGTTGAAAGCAAACAAGTTTGTGAGATACCCAATTTAAAAAAAAATCTCTGCGAACAAATGAGGAAGAGGTGGAAGTGGTTTTATATTTTGGTGACAAACATTTCCAACAGTTCATTCTCTCAGGAGTAAATTCTAGGTTTTATTAATGGAGAGTGATGCTGGCTGTGATGCAGACATATTTTTGTGCAGGCATGTAAAAAACCACCATCACCGAGGTCTCAAAGTGACAAAAGGCTTTGATTTCAAAATAGTCAGCGAACAGGTATTAGGATGATTCAGCTCTCTACCATAAAGAAGGTTATAATTAAAACAGGTATTGTCTCTGTGAATATTAAATGTCGTGACCCCATGGTTTAAAACCACTTAGTAGGTTAAAGGTAGTTCCTCAGGCTTTCAGTGTAGTGTCCGATCAATCCTTAGGGGTTCAATATCAGTGAAGTGCAATAGGGGTGGATCAGTTGACCACACTGTTTAGAGTGAAAATGAGCTGATTCCCCTTTACATTATCAGTCTCACCATGTGCTTCCTATTTTGTCCCTCAAGGTAATTCACCAACCAGAGCTAATCCCATATATTACTCTTTCTCCAATCTGCCTTAAGGGGACAGATTTTTGAGGCAGGAATATCACAAATATCAAGAAGATTTAGGATCTGTGAGACAGGCAAGTCATCTAGTTTGGGATGAGTTGATTGTGGAGTCCACACTGATCTTCTTATCCAACATGAAAAGCTGACTTTAACATTAGCATTTGGGATGATCATTTTCAGCTGTCATTGATACTACTTGACCAAAGTTCAAGAAAGGAAAGGCCACAACAGCAGCCTGTGTTCTAAGGAGCCATTTTGGTAACTCAAATTGCTGTCATTTATTTCACTCTAAAATACTTCTGTTGACATATGTCAGTGCTTTATTGTGATGGTTTTGACCTCAGTGAAGAACTCGTAGGAATCTTTTGCTCCTTCCCTGCCTATGCCTGAAGCTTTCATCCCACCAAATGGCAAGTTCAGGTCTCTCACAAGCCAGCAGTTGGTCCACACCAATCCAGACTGCAGCCTGTGTGCCACCCTGTGAATGCGTCCCACATTGCCAGACCACACTGTGGCTGCCAAGCCATATTTCACACCATTGGCTCTTTGGATCACCTCTTCTTCTGTATCAAATGCTACCACACATGTCACAGGACCAAAGATTTCTTCTTGCATGCAACAAGATTCATCCTTGACTTCAGCAATAACTGTGGGCAACATGAAATAGCCTTTCTGGTTGCCGGGTGGGAGGGCCAAAGGATCCACTCCCTCTCCACAGAGGACTCTGGCTCCTTCAGCCTGGGCTTTCTTCACATAGTTCCTTACCTGGGGAAGCAGCAGAAAAACATCACCGGTAAAGGACACCAAATCCCAAGGGTTCACACATCAGCAGGAGCCCCTGAACATCTCCAGATGGAACACGCTGCCCTCTTACAACAGAGGGCAGCATTCCCTAACTTTAGTTGTTATGTTTCTTAGTGTGCAAAGCTGTGTATTTCTTGCTGAAAAAAGCAATTGTTTTCTCTTTCCTAACACTTACTAGCCTAGCAGACAACACGGCTGGCCCTTCCCAGTAAGTACTGTCAAAAGGGCAGGGCCCTTGGTGAAAACACAAGGGGTCCCAGAGCCTCCCTCCCTTCACTCAGAAACCTACGCAGTTTGCCATGTATCCCAAGCCATGGTTCACTCATTTACTCCAAGGAATCAGCAGTATTTTCCTGCCTCACAGGCAAGGCTTTTTAAATGTTTACCTGCCACTAGGATGATGAAGCCATGAATGCTACAGAAAATCTCATCAATAAAGGATTAAAGATGTTTCCATGGCTGTTGCTACCATATGCTTGCTACCTTGAACACATATGACATACTGTTGATCTGCTTCTGCTATTCTGCAATTGTTGCCTGATTTCTCTCCTTACAGGAGGACCACAGAGATATCACAGGGTTTCCTTATCTTTTTCTTCTTTTAGCCACCTTACCAGGTAAAACTTGGAAGTTCTCTGTGGGGCTACAGACTAAGGACCTCAGGAAGTGGGTGTTTCTACAACTCTACTTCAGAACAAGAGAACCTGAAGAGCCTTCTGAGGCATCAGGAAGCATATCAAAGGTCTGGCTTTCTCTCACTTTGTGGTTTTTCGGTCTGCTTCTTGCGTCAAGGAGTTCTGGGATATGATCATCCGCTATCCCTGAACTCTGACACCTCAACTTTCATTTCATATAAGCCACTCCAGCAGACTGTGTCTAACTGCACACCATCTCAGCTGCTCTCCACACACAGACCATTACAAATTACTGCAAGCTGTTCTAGGAAACTGTTTCGTACAAGCCAGAATTTTCCAGAGTGATATAAAAATAAAACATTTACCTTGTCAACTAACTTATTAGGCAAATTAGTGATCTCAACAAATGCACTATTAAAATCCAAGAAAATGTTGTTGAACTGTAAGATTTATGAGTATAAATTCAGGACTTAGAAACCATTAGAATTATCTCATAATAATCATTCTAATTATTAATTATTATTAGAATTATTCAAACGGGAGGAAATATTCTTTTGCCATTTTAAATTATTTTCCCCAGGGAGTTTGGTATTTTTTTCAGAGCAATCACATGAACCCAAGCCACAGGCAACAGAAACTTCATTAAAAAGATACCTTATAATGGCTTTGAGTTATCATCCCTCAGAGCCTATCTTGGAGATGACAACTTCCTTTCCCACATACTCCTGAAACTACCTTTTGTATGTACCTTTACCCTCTAAAAGATGAGATGAAATCACATAAACTCCATGTAACATCACCTTCTCTAGGTGCTCTTTACTTATTAGTGCTCCCACATCGTTTGTAGGATCTGAGGGATTTCCAGTCTTCCACTTCTTGGCCTCTGCCACAAACCTCTTCAAAAACTCACTGTATATTCCCCTCTGAACAAAGATCCTGGAGGTGCAGAGACAGATCTCACCCTACCAACAAGAAAGAAACAAACAAGAAATCAACAATATTGGTTCATATTGCATTGCACTACTGACATATACTAGGAATTATAACCCAGTTCACTTGCGTTCCTGCATCCTCAGGAGCGCAAACTACATTAACCGGCACTGCAGAGTGGGATTTTCTTCCAGATAAAAAACAAAAGAAAAGAAAAAGGCAAAACAGTATCAGTATCATGCAATCACTACCATAAGTAAATTTGATTTTATCAATTACATGTTTTCTTTTCCAACATTTTTTATATTTCCAACTCTGAATGATCGCTCTCTTCATTTCCTGATAATCTCTCTCTGATACCAAGCTATTTTTCTAACATTTGCTCAGATACAATTTCCTGGCTTTGGTGCTCGCTCCTGAGGGTGGTGATGAGGGAAGAATAATGCAGGTAAAATTTTGGAGGAAGTCCCCTAATTTAATTCTAGCCAATCAACAAGATCCCCACTTACTTCAGCAGTGGGACTTAAAGCAGCTGCTTCCCTGAGAGACAAGAAATGTATCTACTTTGAGAGGAGCAATAACACCTTGTTATCTTCTGATGGAGAGCACGAGGAAGGGTCTCTTATTACTTTGTTTCCCTCCTTGTGGAATAACAAAACCTTTTTCATATTTTTCTACTCAGGATTTTCTCAAAAACGCTCTTGAAATGGACCTCGACAACTTGAGCTTCAGATCCACAGGTCGGTGCACGCAGGCACACAGACCCTCAGACACGCCCTGCCTGCTGCCAGCAGGGTGTATGTGTTATAGGGGTGGGAGGCACCTGGTTGGCAAAGCTGGACCTCACGGTGGTGGGGATGCACTGGCTCAAGTCGGCATCATCGAAGATGATGGCGGGGTTTTTGCCTCCCAGCTCCAGCGAGAGCCGCTTGCAGTGTGGAGCACTTTTCTCCGTGATCCGCTGGGCCGTCAGCGTGCTGCCCGTGAAGGAGATCAGAGGCACCTCAGGGTGGCACACCAGGGCCTCTCCTGCTTTGGCACCTGTTCCAAACACGACATTCACCACCCCAGGAGGCACCCCTGATGGGAACAAAGGCACAGAAGTCATTGTACCCTCCTGTCACCCCGAGGGTGTCGCTTCACTGTTTTGTCCCTGAAGTTAGAAAGTTACCAGCAGCTCGAGGGTGAAAAATACTAACCCTTAACTTCCATAGTAGCTGAAATCCATGATGTTAGACAGCTCTATGGGTCATGGGTCAAATGATAAATCCAGTTGCAATAATCAAGATTGTCTGACATGCCTCATCAGAGATGCAGTGTACAGCCATTCAAGGAACAACCAACTGTTCTCCTAGTTTTAATTAATAGTGCACCAAATACAGCCATGACACAGTTACCAAGATCTGATTCTCACTCCTTTATTCTCTCATGGCTCCTTTGCTTGCACCACAGACTCAGAACATCTGCAAATGGAGTGCAGGAGGGGCAAAACTTTTCATCAGAAGATAGTGGGAAAAAATGAGCAATAGCTGGATTGGGGAGACAAGATAGTTTGATGACAGAGAATGCCTTTTGTTCTCCAGTGCAACATTCACCTATAGCAGTCTTTCCCAAAGCCTTTGAGCACCTTCTGATTCCTGCAACTAAAAAAACCCCTGGTGCACAGACAAGCATTTCCACTCTATTCCTGCTCCTTAGCATGCTAAAGGACTTACCTGCTTTCTCCAAGAGCTTGCACATCATCCAGGCTGTGACAGATGTCATCTCACTTGGTTTGGCAACCACAGTATTTCCACATGCAATGGCAGGAGCTATTTTCCAGGTCAACAAATACAGTGGCAAATTCCAAGGACTGATTAAACCAGCTACAAAACAAAACCACAAAGACAGAAGGTCAGTCTGCTGGGACACAAAACTCATTTCTCTGACCTCAAGCAGTTATACACCAGTTCAGATCTATGAAGGGAACTTGGCCATGGCTTTTATTTCCAGACAAATGTACAATAATTTTGCAGCATTTCTCACAGGGAGGTAATTTCTTAAAAGATCTGTGCAAATGATTCTAAAAGTGATCAGTTGAACTCTCTGAATAAGTTTTTGCTGCTTCTTCAGGGCAGAATTTTACATTCTCAGGAAATTTTTTCGTGTTTTGCAGGAACATTAATGCAAGGTTAGTCATAACAATAATTTACAGCAACTGGTCTGTGGTAATACTTTGTGTTAGCAAAGAGCAAGTGAAAGTAATCATAGAATCATTTGGGTTTAGAGAGTCCTTAAAGATCATTTGGTTCCAAGCCCCCAGGGACACCTTTCACTAGACCAGGTTGCTCAAAGCCCCATCCAACCTGGCCTTGAACACTGTCAGGGTTGGGACATCATCCATTTCTTCAGGCAACCCGTGCCAGTGCCTCATCACCCTCACAGTAAAAATTTCCTCCTAACATCTAATCTAAACCTACCCTCATTACCCATTGTCCTATCACTACATACCCTTGGAAAAAGTCCCTCTTAAGCTCTCTTGTAGGTCTCCCAAGTGCTTTCTCTTCTCCAGGCTGAATGTGCCAGTTCAGATCATATTCCTGCTTTCTCTTGCTCTTTAAAGCTGTTTTTTATTTTTCAGTTTTAATATCAAACTAACTCTGTATAACATATAGTACACATTTGCCAGATAAATTTTAGTCTAATTTATGAGTGATAAAATTTATCACCGAATAAACCATTGTTCCTGTGAACTGCTGAATGACCAGAATTATTCAGTAATTGCCTTTAGGAATATTTTCACTTTACATATTAATAGGAAATTACGAAAAAAAAATCTGTAATTTTCATGTGTGACTCCTTACAAAAGCCATGGGATTCCTTTCTGTTTGATGGAGCAGATGCAGCGGGGGACTTTTCCTTATGAGAATAATTTTGCCAGAAAAAGTCACGTTCTCCAGTGCTCAAGGAAAGTTTTAAAAGGATCCTTTAAGTTAACCAATTTTATGTTTGTGTAAATGTGGAGAATTCATATCTATTTAATATATTGTTTATATTATATATATAACATAACCTAATAATGAAATCATTACAACCCTGTCATTTATCAGCTCAGGACGACCACTTCATTTTCTGAAGCAGCAGCATCTAGTGGCCGAGTTCAGCAATTCCCCAGCTAGGGTGGTTTATTCACCCACGCGCACTTGGGTCACAGACTACTACTGCTTACCCAAAGGAGAGGGGGATCCCGCTCTCCTCGCTGAAGCAGGCGCTCAGTGCTCTGCACATCTTGCCAATCCACAGCTGTAACACTCACCCCCACACACACACAGACAGAACGTAACACTCACCCCCACACACACACAGACAGAACACAAGAGAGACTGGGAAGGTGACAGCAATAGTTTAAGCTTTTTAGGCATGCTTTTTTTTTTTTTTGGCCATGAAATAGCATAACTGATTTTACATGGAGTTGCTGATGCTTTAGCAAGACTCAGAGACAATAAATGCTTTCAAAAAAACCTTTGCTGAGCCCCTACTGAGGCAGACATTCTGCCAAGCTTTTCAGCATGTGAGAATCATCATACCAACTCCCACAGGTGTCCTCGAGGTGTAGTGCATGCAGCCCATGGATGGCATTTCAGTGCACTCTGTGACGTGATGAAGGATGGAAGAGGCAAAGAATCGGAAGTTGTGCACGGCCCGAGGGATGTCCACCGTTCTGGCAAATGTAATAGTTTTTCCTGAAACAAAAACAAACACGTTGCTGTCATCATGGACAGAAACATTGCTTTATAGTCTGCTCTGAAAGTTGCCTTGTGTATCTTTTGGGAAGCGTCTTTTTTCCTGTGCCCCAGCACAGTGCAACCATAATCAATGACAACAGCTCCCCTTTAGTAATGCATTCCAAATGTCTGACAACTGAAGTCAGTCAGAAATTCTGAAAAGCAAGAATGCCCCAGGAATCCCAAATCCAAAACCTCCTCCAGGTTCATGCACATCAATTCCAATTTGCTCCAACAGGTCATACCATACAAAAAAAGATTAATCCAAATCTTCCATTTCAATATTCAGCAAGGCACACTGTATTTGAGATCAACAGTTCCAGTTCTTACCCTGATCCTTTGACTCTGCTTGTGCAAATGCTTCCAGGTCATGTTCAATCAGGTCTGCCAATTTGTTCAGGATCTGAGATCTTTCCAGTGGACTTTTTGAGGACCAAATTGGGAAAGCATCTTTGGCAGCTTTAACAGCAGCTTCCACCTAAAAAAGCAAAAGAGGGATGGTGAATGCTAATGAAACTCTTAAGAAAATATTAAACACTCAGCAGATGAATTCATATTTCAGAAACTAATAATCCAGATCACATTTCTAGGAAGATGGCAACTCCTTGGAGTTTCTCCATTGTTATCAAGATACTACCCCATAACTCAAGAAGTGTTAGTGAAAATGAATATCTAGAAAAGAAACTTCCACTGGAACCCTTGTTTTTCTCCAAATTACAGCCACTTACCTCCAGGCCTGGAAGAAATGTTGGACTGGTCAACTGGCACCAGCAGGTGCCACTGGCCAAAACAGAAAAGAATTTTGTTTCTCATGGAGGAAAGAGCAAGAATCTCCCCAGAGCAAATGCAGCTTCAGTCTAAACATGCACAACCCTGGCAACACAAGACTTCAACCACACCAGACAATAATGAAAGTAAGAGGCAGGGAAGAAACGGACTAGATGCCCTGCTAGCTCTTGATTTCCACCACTTGGTTCAAGCAAGGACCAAGAATATAATTAGGGAATGAACACTTAGAGAAAAAAAATTATCTTACCTGATCACAGCTAGAAAGTCATTAATGCGCTCAAAGAACAAAAACTTTCCTTTTTAAACTCTGGGGCTTTAGCCAGTTCTCTTACCAGACTCCTAACAAAGCCTACAGATAAGAATCATTATATGCATTTATACAGATGCACCCCACTCCTATCAGTATTATGCTTGAGATGTATATGACTGCTGCACAGTCCTTCAGCCTGACATTTCCAAACAGTGCAGATTACCAGCACTTTTCTGAAGCAGACCCACCTTCAAAGGATTAAAATTCAGCAGAAGGCTTTCTGTCATCTGTCATTTCCTCTGGACTCTTAAATGGAAGTTACCAGCATCTGTTGATTTATAAGCAATTCCTTCTTCATGTTTACCAGTCTTACACTAACTGAAGATGGTCATCAATATCCTTCCATATTAAATTAACTGCCCTGTTCCCCACTTTTTTCTTCCCATGTATCACTTATTCAATACTCCCACAGTCTGATATATGCATCAAAGTGGTGGTTTAGTTAAAGCTGTCTTAGCTGAGTTCCTAAAATTTTGCTCATACAATTTCTTCAGTTTTGGAAATCTGCCAAAATCAGTAATTAGGAGCTGATGTAATATTAATCAGACCATTATGACCTCTCTGAGTGTTGCCATATTGCTAGTTCCTATGAAGTCACTGAAGGCTCCTTTCCACCAATTCCACAAAAGTGATTTCCAAATTTGTTTCCTCAGATTGTGACGTGTGTTATAAAAACCATCACAAAATAATTTACAGATATTCCAAAGACATTTTACTAATGAGGACACAAAAGTTCAAGCAAGCAAAAAAATAAAATCTATATACCCCTTCTCCTTCCCCCTCCCACACACATCAGAATTTATGAGCCCTGTAAAAATAACACCTAGAGTTTGAAAGCCAGAACACCAGTGAAGGGACAATGTGGGAAATAAACCAACATGAAGAGAGTCACATGGAACACTGGCCAAGCTCAGAAACCTAGACTCTTATTTTTCAATTGTAGTTCAACAACCTCCTGCTCAAGTGCCGATGGTAGCAGGCTGTCAGCCACTGAACAGCTGAAGCATGTCCAAGCCAGGCCTGGGAAAGGGGAACTGCAGCTTCCTGAGTGAGTCCAGTGCAGATGCCACATTACCCTGAAAATGTTCACCCTCTGCTCTGTGAAACCATACCACCTTCACTAATTAACTTGTTCTTCCACCCTCCCATCCTGTGGTGCTACTGCTGTTCATCTGTGCTGTCCTCAGTGACCTTTTCCACCAGGTGCTGCCAGGAGAGTAGATAATCAATACTGTCTTCATTTTTAACCCATCAGTGGGTTTAGAAGAAGGATAAAAATATTGCTTTTTCACAAATAGCAGAAGAGAAAACTAGCAAAGGAAGGAGTTAAGTAGTAGTAGAGTCATCTGAGAAAAAGTAAGGGGAAAAAGGGAGAGAGATTTGTAGAAAAGAACTAAGCATACGAAGGTTAAACAGTTACTTAGTTTGACTACCAAAAACCAGCAAAGAAAGTCAAGCCACAAAGAAAACACACGCAAGAATTCAACTATGAACTCCTGTGTCTGAAACACTTCCTTCTGCTTTCCTCTTCTGCACAAGACAGACACAGAGAAACAACACACAATCCAGAACCATCATAAAAGGTTGCTATCAAAATACCCCAAGCTGAACTGCCCTCAGGACAAGATGCTTGCTTTTGCAGGGGATGAGATGCAGGAGCCAGGTTCTTTTAAGAGAAGTGTTTTTAAAGTAGATATTCACCAGCACTAATTAGTCCTCATCAGCCTGTTTTTTGGATATACAGAGCACTTGCTCGTCTTGCTGTGGCACTGCTATGTAGAATTTAAGATACCTAGTTGGGGAACAAACTAACCCCTAGAAAAAAATACATTCAGTGTTTTTGGCAGAAAGTGGCTAAAATGGCCACAGCAGCTGACCTGGTGTTAAACTCCAGGGTGAGCAACAGACTCACTGTCTCCCCTTGTTTCACCTTCTAACTTCCCAGTAAAATTAACCAAAATAATCTGCAACTGGACATTGAGCCTTGCTAGAAACCAGCATCCTGAGTCCTTTGTTGAACTCTGGTCTAGATGCTTACTTTGGTATCTCTAGATAAAACCTCAAGTAGTATGTGATTGCATTTTCTTCAGCATATTCCATCAGTCACCAGTGGAAGCCAACTCTGCAGAGCACAACCTTCTTGTATAGTTGTCTAAAGGCAGGACTATAGCACTTGCCAAATTTACAGGTCTTTAAACTGGGTTCCCATTGCTACACACAAACACTGACTCAGAAAGCTGAAAGAGAAAAGCATTGCTCTTCCGATGTTTGAATTGTATCTCTAGAGAGGCCAGCAGCCTCTAGCATTCTCAGATCTCTCTGGTTTTAAGGATTTTGCAAATAAATGGACAGGAAGATTTGCACCTGCACACAAAGAGCAAACTTTTCAGGCATAATTAGGATTGGAATGAACTTAAACAGATGTATTCCAACAAACCCAGCTTGTTACTCTTTAACCCTTGGTCATCAACATCTAACAAATATTTACCCAGTTGAAATTACAGTGCAAAGGTTTCTGCTGAGAGAAGCTGCCAATAAGGCTGAAATGCAAGCAAAGGGAACAGCTACACATGTGCATTTTCACAGTGGTGCCTTTTCAAAATGCTGTCCACTATTTGACAATGTTTTCCAGGCCCTCTGTGCTATCCAAGCTTGTCCAGTCACTTCCCTCTTCAATAAGTCTGAAACACTATTTTGGACACAGACTTGCAGGTCCCCTATAAAGCAGCATAATCAAACTGCGGCTCCCCTGATGGAACATCACTGCCCATCCACACCTGAATATGTGCAAGGTTTCAGGAAACATTGACCCCAGTAGCAAGCACAAGACCAGGAAACCCTATGGATGCAGAGGACAGGGTATAAGGAAATGCACTCATCACAGCCACTTCATCACAGCCACTGAATATACAACTGCAAATATCAAAACCAGAGAGGACTGAAAGCTTTTTACCATCTTCAGAGAAGAGACACCAAGCCAAAAACCTTTTTAAATGAAAACTGCAAATCATCAAGACACTAAGGAAGAACAGTTTCATATGGTGCCTCTAAATTAATTTACAGAAGAGATCAATAAACACTGTTCTCACTTACAGGTTGTTTATATTTACAGCCTGTCTGGGTGTTATTGTTAACTTATGCACAAGGTATCTCCCACCATGTGAGCGGAAGGAGCTGCACACAAGTTACTGAAGCTTTGCTGATTCACACTAGTTTCAAATCCAGACCATAACTTTCTGATAGCAAAATGTAAAAAAATGACAGCACTTGCTGCCACAGCAGTGGATTATGCAATACAACGATATAATCGAGAATTTACTTGTTTAAGCATTGAAGGCATCATTTTTCTGTCCTCTTACCTCCAGCCTCCTCTCACTCAAAAGGTTAGTGTTATATGCATTTAACATTTTTCACTTCTCTGTACATGTGCATAGTACTCACCTCTTCTTTGCCACTGTCTGGAACTCTGCAATAGACATCTCCGGTGGACGGATTATAGGAGTCTATGTACGAGGAACAAGGAACAAATTTGCCACCTATGAAGTTTTCCAGCACTAAGAGAGCCGTTGAGTGAGCCATTGTTAGCTGCTTGCTTCACCTGTGATTTTTTTTTTTCAACAGGGCATCAATTTAGATTAGTATGTCTGTGTGTATTTGCACAGTGAGTCCGAACTCCTCCCCCATCCCTCTGTCTTCCCTGCACCACCTGCTTACAAGTGGGAACAAAACCTGGCAACAACAGCAGGAAAGAGCAAAGGGGAAAAAATTAGTATTTCTGTGACACTTGGTTCTTTTCTAGTTGAAGGAGGGAAAAACAGCATAGTTGCTGGAAACCAGCCTTTCTCTGTCTATAGGAAATAAAATACTGAAATAAAGAGAGAAAAAGAATGGAAGGAAACAGAGGAATTTCTACCTTTAACAGTCTTTCAAGTTACAGTTTGAAGACAATTTGCAACAACTGAACAAAACAATTTAACACTCAAACACCTAGCCAGGAACCGGCTTCTGTGTCAGCAGACAAAAGAAAAGACACTTAGGACCAGAATGTTTGCAACTCATGGTCACTGTTTTGTTATTATTGATACTTTTCCTTGTATCCCCGAAACCAACGCACCCCTCAAACCAAAAGATTTTAAGCACTCAGCAACTCTTTTCCACTAATAGCCCCAAATATCAAACAACACAAACAGCTGAGTGACCCCTCAATTCAAAGAGAAGCACAGTCCTACCTGGTACACTGTTACATGTTGTCAGAAATTAATTTTTTCTTCCCCTCCCGCAAAAACACAAGACACTGGCTGTCATGCTTTCCCTTCCACAGATACACCAGTGGAAGCCACCTTACTACAGAGAAGCCTGTAACATATAATTAGTTTTTCCATTAACTTCCCAAGAACCTGAACTGCCCAGGAAGAGCTGTGTAAAAGACATTTTCTCCAAGACAATGCTGAGGATTATCAAATTGCTTTAAGACTGTATGTCACCTCCCTGTTCTCCAGAGAGCACTATGTTCTCACCAGGAGATTGTAAATATCTCAATCAGCAGTTTAGGAAGGTTCTGCATCCTAGACAACTGCCAAGCCATCAAGTTTCATGTGGATCAACATGCAATCGTATTTTGATTGAAGAAAGGCAATATGCCTCTATTGCACAACAACAAATCATTCATGCTTCAACCAAGTGGCACCTCTGGGCAGAGTTCAAATCTGTGTTGAAAGGTAGTGCAGTCACGTTGAAATTGGATTATGTAATACCTCTGCATCTCCCAAGCTGCAAACTGGGAAAGCACGCAGTAGCTTTTCTGTCATCACAGAAAAATGAGCCTCAAAATTTAATGCAAACATGTGTGAGAAGAATTATCAGAGGTTCACCCTGTATCACACTTCCTTGTCCATAAACAGTAAGGAATTGATGCAAGTCTTAGAACTGAAGACTGTAACTGTACCTTGACTTAAGGGCAACCTAAACATTTTCAAAGTTTGAAGGCAAGCTCAAGTGGAATAGGTTCAGTGCAGGAGCTTGGCAGCATAAATCTCTGGAATCCAACAAGGGCACCTAAACCTTCACTGTGGCATGTTGAAACTGGTAAATATTTAAGTGCAATTTGCGGTCTATAAAAAAACATAACAAATAGTGGTAATTCATAACCTTGGCAGTAATGGTTTTCAGGTATTTCAGATTCATAAGCTTTTACAAAAGTCATTTCCACATAAAGCATCGCTGATACTTCTACAAATATCCATGCAGACAACAGTACAATTCATCTATGTGGTCACGTGTAGGTGGCTGCTGAATTGGGGCTAAAGCACCTAAGTGCAAAAAGAAATCATATGGGAAGAGAACATACAGGACTGTAAACTAAATAACAACCATAGCATGTTTGTGTTCTTCACTAGTCTGGGCACAGAGTAGTGTTTACTTCAGTTAACCTCATAGACTGATGCTCTGAAGCGAGTGCTTCAGCTCCTGCCTCCCACTACTAACTCTGGGCAAGGGTGAATTGTCTCCACTCGGCACTCACATACAGGTCCTGAAATACCTGAGGTTCTCTCAAAATTCCTACCGGAAGGCTTCCAACTTATAGTAGTGTGTGTCTGTCCTGAGCTGGAGGTGGCAGAAGGACCCTCCTTTCAGCTGGGAGGTTTCATCCACCCCATTACTGAAAAGCAGGAAGGAGTTACAGGCATAAGTCAGCACAATTTGGCTTTAGCTGACACCACAAGATTAAACTGTCAGCCTTTGTTCAAAAGAGCACTAAGTCTGGATGAAAGAGATGTGTATGCATAGTGGCTGCACTGAGTAACATGAGAAAAACTGAAATTATTTCTTCAGAAAGCCAAGTTGGATGCCAGTTTCGCATTCTAACTCATAAGTTTACTCTGAAACTTCTCAGTTATGGTAAGTGAAAAATGATTTAACACAATTTAGGAGGGTTTAAATAACAAAAGATGAGGGAGACAAAAATGCTCAGACAAATTTATTTTATTATTCTTACTGTTTAAAAAATAAAAGTAGCCAAAGTTGGCACAGCTTCCACTACACAGCAAAAGAAAATTCTTTTCTTAAATAAATTTTGGGACAGGGAAAACAATCCCATGATAATACTACATGTCATTCTCTTGAAAACAAGGTAAATAGTTCTTTTTTTTCCCTGAATATGCATTCAACTCAAACCTAAAAATATTTTAGACCAATAAAGTTACTTTACTGAATTAATGTGCAGCAAAAAAGCAGTCAAAGAAAATTTGTAAACAATTTATGTCTGGAAGGTAAGGAGTTTGTTTCATGATAATTCATCATCTTTTTCTCTAATACAACTTTCTAGTATTTTTCCGTCAACTTCTCTAAGGGCTAGATTCCACATGGAGAAACTCATGAGATTCTTGAGATCAAGAAGTGCAACACTTGCATTTCCTTGTCAGTTGGCATCTTGTTCTGCAGCAGGAGAGACTGATGAAGGGATCCCCAGATGTCTCACACAATTCGATTTTTGTCACCACCATCATCTCCCCAGTTAATTGCACTTGTTCCTTCAACTGAAATAATTGGATTCTTACACAGAAGTTTGGATATCTGATTGAGTTTTGCTTGGACGGTGGAAATTCTGTCACCACTGTCATTCTTTAATCTAAAAATATAAGCAAATGGAAAAAACCCTATGGTGAAAAATTAAGTACTAAGTGAAAAAATAATACCTTTTCCACCTAAATTCTCAGAATGAGAAGACAAGTACTAAAACAGCAATTCCCAAATAACATATCAAAGAGGTTATTTAGTCCTTTTAATTTTACAAACATTAGTATAGCTCTAAACATTGCAGATCTAAATAGAATCCTCAACTTAAATTTGTGAAAACCCTCAACTTAAATTTAACAAAAAATGGGTGCAATCCTTCCTATTTCTGGATCTTATTTAAGACCAGACAGATTTTTAGGAGCATTATACATCCATAAGGTCTCTGACTGACCTAGCACATCATTCCTATGCATACATGGAGCAACCAGAAATGTTCATGCTCTGATTCTAAGTTTTGACATTAAATTATTCAGCCTTAAGTTCTCAGGAGCAGAACTTGGTTAATGGGACTAAATCATAGCAAGATTTTTAAAGGGACAGATAGAGGGACATTCATATTTTTGCCTCTAGTAGAAGATAAAACATTTATGTTTAGCCCCACAGTCTTTGCTTCCTCTCACACAGGATCAGAAAATGTTTTTAGGCATCAGTAAGAATCAAAAATACAGTTGTCTTTTATTTTAAGAGAAAAAGACATTGGACCCAACCTGGACACAATTAAAATGGCCAACACTTCTTATTTACAAAGCGCTTCCAGTATATTCATCCAGGCAGGTTTCAAAATGACTGATATATGTTAACTCAAGGGGAAAGAGGGGAAATTCTAAACAGAGTAATTTTTACTCCTAATAAATTGAAGAGAATCATGGTGAGTTTTCCTCACATCTTGCTGAAGCACTGTCTCTTTTGTAGCAGAAAAAAATTCACTTTTTGGGCTAGAGGGTATAAAACAGGACTTAACCATAACATCATTCCTCTGCAGTACAGAAAGTCTATTACAAAAATGCCATACCTCTGTAACAACTCCTGCAGCAATAGTGGAACCACTGTAGCGTAACATAAACCTCCCTAGCTCTTTAAAATCTTTGTACAACTCTAGAGCAACAGGTCTTTGAGTCTGTAGTTCTATTAGAGCATTCTGACCTTTAGCCAAGAACCTGCAGGTAAAAAAGCAGAAAACTCTATTAGAAATGTATGCACAGATAAATGAAGAAAAGAATACTGAATAAATGGAAAAAATCATCTTAGAAGGCCCAAAGTATAATTATCAAGATTGATTTCAAGTATAACCCAAGCCATGAGACTCAAAACTCATTTAGCTGGAGTATACTTTTTAATAGGTTATCTAAGTTTTCTTCAAAAACTTCTTGGCACTCACCACAACATTTAACAAATTGCTTTGAAGCCAATTATCTCATTAACACCTGCTTTTTCATGTCAAGTGGAAATCAAGTCTTGTTTCAACCCCACACCTAAAGAGTCAACTCATTACTTTGTAGAAGTTGGCAACAGTTTCAGCCATGAAATTTCTGGAAAACGATTATTCTGAAAACGTTGTATGTATTAAATAGCATTTTTAGCCAAATACAGCTTTAAATAACTAGAGCAATGTATGGGAAGATTCCTTAAATTTTTTTTGCACTGACACACTGTCTAGTCAAGTGTGTTTTAGACAGTTAGCCATCTCCAGAATTATATAAGGATTCCATGCTTTAACATAAAGAAGAAATTAAAAAGAAAAGAGAGAGAGAGAGAGAGAGAGAGAGAGAGAGAAAATCATTTAAGGGAAGGGCTGCTGATCTAGGATTCATTCCCAATTCTGCAAGTGACCTTAGGCCTAAGTCATTGTACTTCTCAGGTGCCCTGCATTTATCAAGAGGGCAGGAGGTTTTTCAGCTTGTAAAGCACACTGAAATCTAAACATGAAACCAACTAAAACAATAAAAGCATATTCTTAAAACATACAATTGATTCACAGTAGAACATGTTTGATACACTGTGTATTAAACATCAACCCATTTCTTGAGTAATTATTAACTATTCATAGCACTTACTTAGGTTTTTTCTTTGTCACTTCACCAGTGCTTTTGTGCAGGACACTCAACAGTCTCATAATAGTAGCAGGTTCACTTACTGTTTGATAGTGTAAAAGCACCTGAAAATATTTTTTGCAGTTATTAAACATCCTACAATAATCAGCAATCCTAGGTGATTAATAGTTTAAAACAGCAGCTTGTTTTAAGACTGATTTTTTTAAACAAATGCTTATAAAACTTCTCTCACAGGAGTGACAGCCTCACATCCAGTAATTGCTCCTAGTTCCTAAACTTTGTGACCTCGACCGACATGATACAAAGGCAATATTTTATGTCACCATAAATACATTTTTCATCCTTCAGTGTCTTGCTTTTGCCACCTCAGAGCAGTTCTGTAGCATGAACTGACATTTTTTTTATTTTAAAGGGTATCTTACACTTAAGTGCATCATTATAGTTCCACAAGATGTGAGCTTCTAAAGCCTAGCTGTGATGGAACTCACATTCTCTGAAATGGCTCAGCTATGTATTAAAAGCCAGTAACAATATGCATAAACAGCCACAGTAGCCCCTTCTATCCACTTCAAATTCCAGAAATTTGTTTCTTCTGGAGATACAGAACCACTTCTGGATTCTGAATGTGTCTCGTATTCAGGAGGTCAAATACAGAGAGGAAAAGCCCTGAGCAACCTGCCATGAGTTTTCAAAGAGACTTACAGGAAATCCTTTAGTGATTGGGACCTCTATATTGAAGATGAGAACCCGAGCTCTGAAACGAGTGCAAACTTTAATGGGTTCCTTGGGATCACAAAATACACAGCCCACACTACAAGAGAAAACAAAAAAAAAAGAAAAAATTGAAAAATCAAACAGATATCTCTTGACATAGGAGTGTTAAATAATTATCCTTTCCCAGTGCAGTGATTAAGACAAGCAAACGAAAAGCAACACCACTTTTATATAACCAGGGGGTGTAGGTGTGTGGATATCCAGGAACACTGTATTAAAGCCTGTAACGAAACGCGTTCCTAGACAATGTCTACCTTATTTTGTGTGTACGCATGAAGGGCTCTGTCTAGTTCAGTGAACAACTACGTCCATTGCTAATCAGTTTCTGAAAATGTCATTGTTTCCTGTGTGTAGATATTTTTAAGAATTAGACTTTCATTCAGAGATTCAGGGTTTCCGTTCAACAGCACAAAATACTGCAGGGTGCCCAAAATCACAGAACTGCTGCCTGTAACTCAAATATTTTCTGGATAATATGGGAACATCATGATCAGGACTCAAAACCTGAGCTTTCAGCAACACTCATTTCCAAAAAATTCTACATGCAGTGACAAGAAAGCTGCTGCTTGTCACAAGTTGCTAAGTAGACTAGACACAGCTTTTCTAGTTTTAGCCATCTGAAATGAAAGGAAAATTAATCCCAGACAAAAAACATGACAGAAGAGAAAAACCAGTATGACTAAACATATATACATCAAATTTCATCATTATCAAGAGGACTTGAAAATTCATAGCTTTTCTTGACAAGTCTAACAGATCTCCAAAAAATGAATGACATCAAGGTAACGAATTGACTCAAGACTTCATTCAACAACTAGAACAAGACTTCCCTCACACTTTCTCCACTGAAAATCCCACCCTGCTACAAAATGGGAACACAGAATACCCATACTCTTCCCTTAAATCAGAGCATAGATTTGAAAAACTATCAATGCAAGGAGATTTTCAAAGAGTAGCTTCAAAGTCTGCTGTCTGAAGTTCAACTGGAATGTAAAAAAGATTAACGAATTGTGGATCCAATTATTTGGCCTGAACAACAACTGACACTTAAAAGCTTGTGGCTAATGCTTAGCATAAATCCTACAGACTGGAAAAGACACAAAGTGATTTGCTGCACCTCACTATCAGACCAGCCCTTAGCAAAACATTTAGGAAAATAAATCTTACAAGCAGCTAAATGTGTTGAATAAACAGTTTCCATCAGTTCCACTTGTACAGATTTACTTATCAGTACAAAATGGGAGTTGTTTATATGTGTCCTGTTAGAATGACTGATTATTTGAGAAGCTCTTTATATTTTTTCTGTTTTAATAAGCAACATGGGCTGAATTTATTTGGCAATTAAAATGTCCAAGGAGTAATCTAAAAGAAAACGTCTTGGAAGGTTACTGGTGTCAGCCCTAGGGAAAAGAATGAAAACTGACAGTATTCTTCTGAGGCTGCCGTTGCACATGCAGCAGATGTTTCCAACGTTTGTACATGCAAGCCAGGTGATATGCATCATTTTGGTTTTAAATATCCTGGTAGCCACATCATTCTTCAAGTAAACGCTGTAATATAGCCCAGTGAAATAGTTATATAGCTTTTCATTAAAAACAAACCGTTAGTTAGACTGAAACCCAGTTTTGCTCACTTGATTTTGATGATATCCATGCCGGTCAAAGTGAGACTAACGTGATCTCCTGCTGCAGCCCAATCAACTGGTTCATCATGAAGTGTGATTCCTGGAAATGAGTAAAAACAGAACCTTACAGTGAAGTACCTAGGTTCTGAGCTACAAACAAACAGCTCTGTTTGGGCCATTTGTGCTTCATCAACCATTACTCATCAATTTTCAGTATGAATGGGGTGAGAGTAAAAGCTTTTCAACTGAGAAGACAGAGGAAGCTTTTCTTTCCCCTTGGTAAGGATTTACTATTCTCTCTCACCACACCCTGCACCATAACATGGCCTTATTCACGCCAGAGGAGGGGAGCTGGCCCTTGTCACCAGCACAAATGACGCAATCCTGAAAACGCTGTAGTACTAATATCTCCATATCTACCCCACCCATCCTTTGAGGCACACGCACACCCCAGACCGCATCTTTCATATACTTTAATGGTACTGTGTCAACTTTCATTTACCTTAAGTGGGTTTGCTGACTCTTTCATAAAAAAGCGTAACTGAAGCCTTTCGTTCGCGACATCGCGTCTAATAGAAAGCACCTTTACAAGCAATTTATTTCTGATTTTTATGTATTTTAATTTCTTTAAAAGACAACCTGGCTGATAGGTGAGGACAAGACTAATTACCTCTGTCTGAACATCCGGAGGTTTCTGGTGGACACCAAGATAGAAAGAAAAAACCTGGTTTTTTACAAATACTGCATATATTTATAGGTTCTAGTTCTATTTTGCTGCAGATTGTACCTCCTGACTTGCAGATTTGTTCCCAAAATCGCTTGCCAAAAACATGCCAGAAAGCATGATTCAACTATAATCATGTTAAGTACCATTTTTTAAGCAGCGCTGATAATTATTTGATGTATCTGTCATTATCACAGAATGAAAGAAATTCAGCCCCTAGAAATGAACAACTTGAATCCTAATGTGCACACCACCTTAAGTAAATACTGTATGCTAAATTAAATTATTACTTCTTTACATTAAATATAAATAGTACATAATTAATGAACTTATATGCCCAAGCTTCATTTGCATTTCAGTCAATGGAGAGGCCGTACGAAAGAAAAACCACAGAATTGTGCTGCTGCAGAAATTCAGACAAAATACATCTTTTTCCATGGTACTTCCTCCACGCCCAACAGAGGAGTGACTACAGTGACTACCCAAATTCATCCACATTATTGTAATATTCCTGTGCACGTGAACAATGTGCATAAAACTGTGTAAGTTGATAGACTACAGAGCTTCCCAAATTAGCACTGAACAAGCTGGGTTTGGAACAGAACAGACAACAAAACCAACACATTGCTCAATTCAGGCTAAATACTTAGATATAAAAACCTATTCATATCTCAAGGACTCAATTTTTTATTCACTGGCCAATGTAGGAAAAGCATAATTTTATCTTTCTATTTGCATATGAAACAAAACCAACTCTGCAGTACAAAGACAGCAAGTTTAATCAGGGAACAGCTAAGCACTTAATGTCTAGCTATTTCTTTTCAGAAATCAAATATACTGAAATTTAAATACAATTTTCTTATCTTTTCTAGTTGCTCAAGACAACGATATTCTGAGAAGCTTGATACTATGAAAAGATCAGTGACAAATCTTACAACTTCAAACAGGAGCAATGATTTAATTCTCAAGCTTTTTCACAACCAATTCGTAAGATTAATTTCTAAAGGTTGTTCAACATCCTCACACTTCCTAGCAGCAGAAACGCTCCACAGTAAAGCTGATAGTAATGACTCCTGTACTGAATATCTTTATAGGCATTGCTGGAACTCAAATGCTTTTATAAAGGTTCTTCATAAAGTGATGTCAAAAGCCACAAGGCTATAACATTTGGATTATCTGATATGGTAAAAAAAAAGCATGCAAGATTTCACATACTCTCCACAGACATATTTATACAGACACAGTCACATCTAAAGAAATTCGTTTTATGCTTTCACAATTTATGTTTGACAGTTAGTATCAGTTTGACAGTCTGTTACCATTTCAGTAACTGTTTCTAGCCCAGCATTGACCTGAAAGTAAACATGCTTCTGAAGACTGTACCTTTTGCAGTGCAGGTTTCATTGGGAGGCATTGCCAGAAGTCTTTCTCCAACCTGAATAAACCCTGCTTCTATTTTACCAGTCACACAAAATCCTGAACCTTGGTCTGTAATAAACACAGCAACAGTGTCAAAAAACTTCATAAGACAGTCAGTTTCCCATCAGAAGCTAGTCCTTCACCAATGTATAGACAAGTTTCTAATATAAAGATTTTTTTCCTTCTCAGCAGTGTTCTGTACTTGCAAGTTAGCCAGCTGTGCATCATAATGAAAATGAAACATTAAATTCAAAACCTCTAGATCTTATGTTTTTCAGAACTAAGGAAGAAATATTCTTCTTTAAACAAATGTAGGTACACATTCTTTTAAAAGAAATATTTTTTAGTTTTTTCAGTATTAGACTAAACCCCTTAATTTCTAGCAATATTATTTAATTTAGCATTTTCTCACTATAATTACACAAAAAAGGAATATGAAAGACCTCTCATAATAATTCTCATGCATACAGGTGTAAATTCCTATGGCATTTACTGTTTAACTAAGTCAGAATCGTACATACTCTGTCTGTATATTACTTTTACTCCTGGAAAATTCTAAGAATGATTCAGTTCTATTTAATATGAGAAACTATTGTAACTGGAGATGATTTAAGTATTTCTGATCAGCAAAGTTTTCATCTTCAGTGTCCTAGCAGTCTGTTCATCATTTGAATGATATGCCAGTTACTTTCCACAGATATGCTACACGTGCATATTTATGCACATACACCTTAACAAATGTCTCAGCTTCTTAGCACGTATTTGCAGGTGTGTCTAAAAAGAACACTCTGAACTGATTCTACAATGACATTTTCAGTATCTACACAAACAACAGATAATCTTTTGCTGAACATCAGAATTCAGCAATATAAGCAAGCATCTTAGTATTTTGTGTCTCACATTAAATTAAAAGCTGAATTTAAAGATGAATGTAAAAGAACAAGCTGATCTCAAATTTTGAGGTCACTTACTACTGACTTGCTCTTTGCATTCATCACAGATACTGATAAATGCTTCTGTGTAATGAATGCTTCCATCTTTTTACCTGGAAAAATATTACCAGTATGCCTGCATACTAATTTTCCTCTATTCATTCCAGCAAATGAGATGAAACACAGACAATTAACAGACAACATCAAATGTCAAACAGAAAACTGACAAAGCTGGCTGGAAAAAGAATACCCAGGTCACATTATGGATACCACCTCAACACAGTACACAAAACAACCTGAAGTTGGCTTTGCAAGCACTTGCGGCAACCAGAAATACGAAGTGATTCCAGGTTCTCAACCACTCCCAAGCACAACTGAGAACCATTTATCTTTTGTTCACATCATCACCAGGTCTGGCTTGGTAAACCAATGTGGTCTTTGAAGCTTCACCAACTCTCATGCTGACTGCTCCCCGAAAAGTGTCAAGTTCCACCAGTTACCCCTGAACTGCAACATGGACACTGGGGGACATGGACAGTGGGGGACAACACAGACAGTGGGGGACAGAATCAGGGCATAAAAGATGGCCCAATTTCTGTGCATCATGGTATTTGGGCTCTGCCAGGACATGTTCTTTGTCCTCAGGATTTGGTTTGTGGACAAGGCATTTTAGGGCCAGATCAGTCATACCCTAGACAGAAGTATAATATGGTAAGTGGGGACTGATGCAGCAGCAAAGGGATTTACAGGGACCCCTCAGATCAGGAGATAGCTTGCCTGGAGAGAATGACTATTAGGAGGACTGTGGAGGATAACAGCTAAAAGCTGGCTGAGGCAGGTGAATCATATATAGGAGCAGCCTTAATAGAGAAAGGGGTTTTCCAAACTAAGTAGGAGTGCACTCAACACTCTCACTTTTTACACATTTCTATGGACAGCTCCTCATGAGCATGCACAGGTACTGGAACAGAGCTGAGAACAGCTGCTGCTTCATGTACTTCTATCTGCAGCTACTTCCTCTGGTGGCATCAAAGTTAATAAGTTTTGAGATCATATCATAAGAAAAAAATAGCCTAAAAAACCACCAAAAAGGTTGCATTTAGTGATAAACCCCCTATATGTAGATTGAGTCCATTCCAAAGCCATTATTTTTTTTGCATACTTTATCAAAATAGATGTAGTAAAAAATTGCTCATTTTGTGAAACTTTGCTCAACCCAAAAATGGTTATTGCAGCTGAAAAGCCGTGATATTATTTAGAAAGATCTCAATCAATAATCCTAACACACTTTCCCACAGCTCATGAAATTAAAAAAGAAAAAAGAAAAAAACCACAGAGACGTCACAGAGATGGCATAGGTTTTAACCAGTGGTATCACACTAGGGAAAATCCTCATAAAAGTTTTTAATATTTAGCATTATGGTTTAAGTTAAATCAGCTAACCAAGGGCATGCACAATATCTAGTGTTTTCTCAAAGGCCTACATGAAAATTGCAAAAACCTGGTACTTCCAGGATTATACCATTTACAGTCAGTATTTTGATCTGATTTTTTTTTTGCACCTCCCCTTTAAACACCCTAAATAGAAAACAAGGTTTCTTAAAATATAAATTTCAATAATCATATTTGATTACCAATATTTACAACAGTTCAAATCATGCTGTCATTTATACTGCAACATTTCTCAAGGGACCTACAGAATGTTTCAAATATGGTGAGTCTAGAAGCCTTATTTCTTCTAAGTTATCTGCAATTGTAAATGACTAAATGGAAAAAAATGATCAAGTTTACCATGAAAAACTTACAGGCTCAAAGCAGTCTATTTTCACCAGACAATCAAAATAAGAACAGATTCTTGCTGTTCCTATCTTTAGTAATGCTAGGGAATAGCTCATTGCCTTAAATCCTTGGCTGGTTCTAACAGTCTTGCCACCATTTTCTTCCACCACACCTACCCAAATTTTGGTACAAAAATTAAGGAACTTATCATTATTCAGAACTACAACAATGAACAGAAAAGGAACAAGACAAACTTGTTTAAAAACTAGGACTGGAAAGAAAAAGAGCCCAAAGCCACCCTCATAAAAAGTTTGAGAAATATTGTTTTAGTCCAGCAGAACCACTTTGGGAAAAGTCCCACATTCTGTCCCACAGAACCATGAACTCATTACACAGACAAATAACTGGTCATGCAGATTGGCTTCCTCAATTTCTTTTCCAGCGTGTTTCACCTTCAGTAGTACTCTTTAAAATTTGGCAAGGAATAGTATTTGAAAATGTACTAATCTGGTCTGGGACTACACACCAAGTTCCAACTTTAACTTTTATTTTGATAGCGTTTTTTAACACTTGTGTTAAATATAGGTGAAATTATGGTAAAAATGTTATAAAAACAACCAACCTTTAAAAACATCAGCAACACACAGTCTAAATGGTTTATCCACTGATCTCTGTGGTGGCTTGAAAGAATCTGCAAATAAATTGATAAGATCTTTTAGAATGTCTGTATGTAATAACTAGCTCAGCAACTTCTCAGTTAGAGAAAGTAATTATGGTTGCATTCCAATGATTTTGTCTCATATTTTCCCCAAAATAGAAGTTTTAACACACTCAGGACTAAGATGTATGTTTTTAAATGAGGAAAATTGCACATACCAATTTGCTCTAACAAACAGTTTCCTTTATACCATTGTGTGAGGTCACTTGACTGACCCCTTGTGACTAGATTTTCACCACCCAGGCCACTTGTTGGGATATAAGCCACATCTGATTCCTATTAAAGAAAACAACAGATATGAAGCATACATTAACAACAGGATCTCCTAGCAAAAGCAAGAGATGCATATTTTCAGTGTTATGCATCTAGACTTTAAAAGAATAGTTGTCACATTCATATTTCCCCTGGAGAAGGCAGGTTACTCAGTGAATCCATTTCCTTTGTGGTTACTTCTTGCCTGATCACTCTGCTCCAACAAGGAGCTGGAGATAGCTAAATATGATGGTATCAAAGCTGATGACTAGAAATCGAGTTCAGGTAACAAACTCCTCTGTGTTTGACAGGCAAATATTTGGTTTGAATTGCTGCTTGATGCATAGGAATTACAGGAAGACCACAGCCAGTCCAGATGAATAGTAGTTGGAACTGAGAAAACATGAGCAGGGTTCTCATGAGCTCATAATCCACACTGACACCTGCCCCAGTATAAAACTCTCTACTGTCATTCATGCAATCCTGAACATTAAGATAGACCATTCTCGATCTCTTCTGTTTTGTAGACAACAATTCCAAGAAACCACAAGTGATCTGAGTACCCCAAAGATTCAACAAACCTAAACAAAGATGATGACACAGAGTGTCAAAGTGACCAGGCTTATGTAGGGCTCAGCATCATCCTACCGAAGAAAAGGAATCTGCTACATTATGTGCAGGAAAGTGACACAAAATAACATGACTGTAGGAAAAGCTCATCCCACACAAATGCTTGAACAAAGCAACAAAGGCCTCACAAATATATATTACCTTAAAGCCAGCTTGCTTAAGAAATTGCCCAAGCTTGCTTGTAATTTCCTGAAATCTTTCCTGTTGCCAGTTGACCTAAAATAAAGCACAAATTATTATATGATAATAAAATTGCAAGTTTTTAACCATAACTTGAAAATACCGCTACATGTCATCAATTCTGTAGTAGAAACAGATGTGTATTTATAAACATGAAATTTCCCGGTGCATTCATACTTGAATATGTAAGAGCATACACATTTGCAATAACTGATCACAAACAACACACCAGTGAAATTGTAAGTCCTTTTCATTTCAACAGTAACTTTTTCATTTAAGTTTACATAAAATTCAGATACAGCAGGATATATTCAACACAGTAGTAACTTAAAACATAAGTAGTAATCTTTAACACACTTTACACATCTAAATAAAACTATTAAGGTCATGACCTGAATGACCACCGTCATCTCACTGATGTCACTGAGATCAACTGTTATGTGAGATTTCCACAAGTACAAAAGGGATCCCTGCTCATTTTAGCACCAAAATTAACCTTCTGTGTACTTTGAAAGTACACCCATAAATAAAAAGAATGGCATAGTAAAGTCTAAATGTAAGGGACAGAGCTGGAAAGCAAAGAAACAATGCTTTATTATTAGTTTCATAATACTGATCCTTAATATCCACAAATCTAGACAGACGCCCGTCACTTAAATGAAGAAACTAAACGTGTACCTGGTCCATTTTATTGACTGCAACAGCCAACTGTGTCACTCCAAGAGAGCGCACTAATAATCCATGTTCTCGAGTTTGTCCACCTGTCTCAAACCCTGCCTCAAATTCTCCTCTGCTGGCATCCACAACCAAAATTGCCACATCAGCCTACATTATAAGGGAAAAAAAAATCAAAAGTGGTTAAGAGATGGAAATAATCTGGGTAAATACCTCAATTAGTAACATTTCACACAAAACATACTTTACATAGGAGGAATCCTGATGTGCTCCAAATGTAATTGAAACAGCCCCATCTGTATCATATCCACTTTGGTGAAATATTCTGGCATTATGTCATCTTGTGTCATAAACCAGCACCTCCTCGTTAAACACAGGACAACTGCTGGGTTGAGGAACCTGTCCCCTTCAATCTACCCAACTGTGGAAGCTGCACAGATCTAAACAAAAGCAGCCTATGGTCAGAAACTTTAGAACACAATGTATGAGTGCAATGTCCAGTTCTCCCTACCTCAGTCTGTACACCTTCTTAGGAGCTGCAAAAATTACAAACAAAGCACCACACTATACAACTGGCACAACCAATTGTACTGTACAGCTGACTGTATGCTGGATGTGAATGCTTCACAGTCCACTAAAACACTGGAGCATGTCAAAATCACAAGGTGGCAATGCAAAGTAGCCTATTTTATCACCTAGACAAACCCTCTGCCAAAGCATTGAGAGTAAATAGTCTACAAAAAGTCAGCATATAAGCACTGGGAAAAACACAGATCTTGCTGTTAGCCTTAAATGATGCTAATATTTCTTGTACTTTTCCTGCTTTGTTAAGTAATTGCCAGTTAGATCATCATTATGTACTATGTGATGACAACAGATGTGAACGACAAAGATACTGGTGTCACAGGCAGGTGTAAGAATTTCAGAGGACTGCGGAGATGGACATAACAGAAAGAGAGAAGAAAAAGTGGTACTTTCTCCCTTTCCTTAAATGGTTATGCTTCAGAATTCCAGGAAAAAGAACAGAATCTTGACTCTGAACTTCCCTCAACTCATCCTAGGCATGAAATCCCCACTCAGAGGATGGCAGGAGCTCAGAGATGGCAGGAGTGTTGTCAGAATGGGGAAAGGATGACTGATGAATTTCCTCAGAGCTCCCAGCCTCAGAAGTGCATTGCAGTGAACTTCTTCAAAAGAAAGACATCCTGCATTTTCTAAATTATAAAAAGAGTACCTCAGGACTTACTGAATGTGTATCAAAGGCCAGATGCTGGCCTCGATAAGGCTGATTTGCATTTTGCATAACAGCAGTTGGGTATTCACCTCCTAACAGCACTCTCCACAACAAAAAGGCACTAAAGCCATTTCCAGCCATTGCTTCAGCACTGAGCCTACTCCTAACAGTCAACAAAAAGTTGCAAAGTTTCAGTGATTCCTTAAAAGGCTCCAGAACAGACCAGTCCCTCGTCACCCTGAGAGCTGGAACACAGAGATACCAAGCTTTATTCGGTCAGCCCTGTCTTCTGCTGAACTGATACAATTGCTGGGGGATCTGCAACTCTTATCTCAACATTTCTGCCTATGTTACTTTTCCCCTATAAGAAAAAAGCTATTTAAATAACAATTGCAAAGAAATAGCACATCTGAGTCAACATTTTCCACCACTCTGAAACTTAAGATTCACTTCTAATTTTAAAACTCATAGAATTGCTACAAGACATATTCCACCATATATAGATGGCTGTATAAGCACTACACCATAATTTCCAAACTTCTGACTGTTCTGCAGATTAACCACTGGGTCACAAGGTCTGAATTCTCACCCAGGCTCTGCTTCAGAGCTAAAGCAGAACTTGGGACAAACCAGCCTCCCTACAGTGCAGTTCTCTATCTGTAACATCATACTAGCAGTGCTCATCCAAGTACTCAACAAAGATCTTACAATATAACCCATATTTCAGACAGTTATGGCACACACAAAGCAAAAACATATACACAGCTTAGCTTTGAAAAAAAAATTGATTAAAAATCTACTTTGGAGAATCAATTTTATTATTTAAAAAAGGGTGCCTTTAAGTGAAAAAAAAATCACTCCTTTTATATCATGTAACCATGTTCTTTTTACCCCACCTCTGAGGTGTTATTTCCACAAATAACTAATCTATAGGAGACTAGTAAGTGCCATACTGAATTCAATGGGGAGTGTCCAATGCTTTTGACTTCACCTACTGTTCCCAAAACAAGTGGCATGCAGTCTCTGCAAATATCCTCGTGACAAGACAGATGCATTTTGTATGAACTTTGTTATCTGTTTTCTCATCTCCTTAAAAATACACTGTAAAGCAGAAAAATGTGTTTTGCTTGACCTATAAATCCTTTTTCTTTAAACTCAAAATCACTTAAAATCTTAACCTACAACATGACTTTCACAGAACTACTCATTGAGTAAACATACACCGTATCTGAATAGCTTTCAAAGGTAATATATGATTTTATCGAACTGCAACTATTCAATTACTTGCATAATAAAGCCCTTCTCCTAAACATTAGCATCAAAAGAAAGCAACTACCTTTAATGTTTAACAAACACATTTTTTTTTAAGTTTAGCAAATGCAAAGCTAGGTTAACACCATCAGTGATTCCATTCCAGTCCATCTTAGATTTTAAAAGAAAAAAAATTTAAGAAGTTACAAATAATACTGGTATTTGAAAAAGCATTTTAGATCATCTTTACCTGTGCAGCTCCTGTGATCATATTTGGAATGAAGTCTTTGTGGCCTGGAGCATCCATCAGTGTAATTACTTTAGTTGGTGTCTCGAATTTGGTCATACCCACATCCATTGTCACTCCCCTTAAACAAAGCATACATGCAATGCACCATTGAAACTGCTTCAAAACTTCACAGAGATATAAAATAAGCTATTAAAAAAAACACGTGAAATTATACACTTCATATCTTTCACTGATTCAGCCTTCACAATACAGATACCTGCGTGTTGGAAGAGCACACCTCTAGAGCTGCCTTTTAGGAAATCCAGTTACGAAGAGAAATACCCAGAATCCACAGTACTACCCATAGACCATGTCCCAACAAGCATAGCGAGAACATGAAAACTCAACTGCATATTTAAATCACTACTAATTATACTTTTGATATTTAGTTCTTCAGAAAAAGGTATCAGAGTAAGAGAAACATAGCTGAGTTTCAAAAAAAAAAAAAAAAAAAAAAAAAAAAATAGGTGGTACAGGACTGTAGAGATACAGTTATGCATTTGCGAAGATCCACAGGCAGGACTCCTGATTAGCAAGGAAGGATTGCGACACATGTGGACTCAGTTCCACATCTCGCTAACCTCCACATGTTCTGCACGACACACAGGACAGGATCCATCTCATCACATGCCAACACCTACTGTACACATCTGTATCTGGGTTAGTCATCTGCATCTCCCTTTACAGACAATCAAGACAGGAACTTTCAAGGGAGAAAACATCTTGTAGTAGCAGATACTTTTAGTATGCTACTTCCAATCACCAAAAAATCCCAACAACAAAATAAGCCCCTAAAAATCCCAAACATTTACAGATGACTCCAGAAAGTTTTTTTTTTTCTTTTTACATAAAAACCTCAGAGCAAAAAGAAAACAGAATCAATCAAAAACACCAATTCAGAAAACTCACTTCTTCAATATAAAAATGTAATTTTAAATTTCATATTTCATATTAATAAAGGCCTTTTATAAAGCATACAAATACAATTTTTAACTTAATTCATTTGTAGATTTTATTCTAAAAGTAGCATAAGTCATGTGATGAAGTGACATTTCAGTGCTTAGTTTATCAGACTAATCTTTTCTAACAAATGCTGTTCTTTCACAGAAAAAAAGGTAACTCCCATCAAAATGTATTTCTACCTTTCTCTTTCTTCACCAGTTTCATCCAAGACCCATGCATAGGCAAATGAAGCTTTACCAGCCTTTTTAGATTCCTGTTCGTATTTGTGCATAGTTCTTTTGTTCACATTTCCCAAAAGGTAGAGCAAATGACCCATTAAAGTACTTTTGCCTGCATCAACGTGTCCTGAAAACGTGCAAGAAAATAAATATGACAGCAATTTTATTCATTTATGTGATTTAGTTATAGCACAGTAAATATACTAAACTTATAAACATCACAGGCTCTGTGATGTTCATAGGCTTATGAACATGCTGAATGAACATTACGAAGCTTCTGTAATCCACAGAAATTCATAATCCTGTGAGACAGAGACACAGGAAGACAGTATACTGTAACAGCTAGATAGCATGACAGCCATAGAGCACCTCCAAATTCATGTTATAAACATGCTGCAACAATGAAACCAAACCAAGTATGTTCTTCTGTATGCTCAAAGGGACACTAAGTCAACCTCACGGTCCAAGTCAAAGACATCTGAATGTACTCACTCCAAAAAATGCAGATGCAACTGAAAACAGTAAGAGATTTCCCTTCCCTGGAGTGAGGACAGTTTTGCTTCTGTATCACTTCCAGATTGAATCAATGCAGTTTTTAAACTTCATGTTTGTCAGAAATGTAATTTAATAGTATTACCTATTACCACCAAATTCAGCAGTTGCTTTCCCCCTTGTCTCTTCTCCAACTCTGCTTTCACATCTATTTGTGGTCTTGCCTTGCTTGACTTTTTTGCTGGAGTAGGCACCATATTCTGCTCTTCTGAAACCTGCACTACTTGGGGTGAAAGAGTAGATTTTGAGAGAGCCTCAAGTACCCCAGAAGCTACACTGGTATCTTCAGGTAACAGTCCTTTCTGAGGTGTATTAGGGTGGCCATTTTCCTCAGCAAGCATGCTAGGGGAAAAAACAAAACACAATGAATGCAAATGGCAAAGAGGACATAGAAGTAGGGGACAGAAATTGAGTTTTCCCTTCACTATCATGTAAGCCCCAAGGAGTATGTGATAAGCCCATTAAGGTGAAACTGATAAGCAGCTGGATAAAAACTGCACAGATACCAGTTCTGAATGTCTTGTCTGAAAAACACTGTTTACAAAAGCAAGATAAGAAGAAACCTTGTTAAATAGATGAAACAGATAAACAAGCTTTCTATAGACTCTTCCTTTAACAGGAAGGGAAAGGACAGTTATGAGGAATAACCACAGAGCAGGTTTCCTCCGAACTAAGAGCCCAAGTCAACTTTGAAGCACAGATCCTGAAACAGTTTCCACGTACAGTACCATTATTACAGCTGAACATAGTAATGTTTTATTGTGAGAACAGCAATATAACAAAGGGTTGATATTAAGCACATGTAAGCAGCAACTTAAACTGTAATGCTTATACAAAACTATAAGAGATGAGTTAAGATTTATCATTATTGAAAAAAATTGTTCCATGCATCAAACAAGGCACCCAGGACTGAGAAGATTTGGATTCTCAAACTCCCTTTTTCTAACACCCTGTTCTCCCACAAATCACAATATTAATCCTAATTGTAAATAAGCCTAAATATATTATTTTCTTACACTCTCTCTTTTTATCTCCATTTCATAAATGAACATATTTTTCTGATTTACACAAGCTGTCTGAGAATGTACAATATTATCCCCTATCTGTCATAGCAAAGATGATCACTAAAAAAAATTAAGTAACATTTTAAAGACAGCAAAAGCTTTCTTACAGCCTGACAGAGCTGCATGGTGAGGCAATAATGTAAGAAACAAGACAGGAACAGAAGCACTTATTATAGGTCTGCCAACATTCTACCGAATTTCAATAGAGCTAATGTCAATATACAAACTATTCATTATACAGTAAAATGAAAATCCCCACAGAACACTGCATTTAAAATTTTATCCACAGGGAAGAAGCTTCTTCCCTCGGAAAACTGGAAATCCGTTCAAGTTCATTACCATCATGCTACTTTCTCCGGAACAGGTTCATGCAGGCTCTCAGAGTCAAGTGTTTCTACATCCACAGTGAAATCTTCACTCTCCACTTTCTGTTTACATGTCACAATTAACTACCCAGTTTTAAACTTTTCAACTTCTACAAACAAAACTATTTGTTTTGGTACTTTAGAATCCCACATTGTGACATCTCAGCTTTTATTTGACATTACTTCTCATTTTCTGTCTGCGTAGGAGTATTTGCATTGCGTTAGTCCCTTTCCATTACACAGATCTCATGGAACAATACAGTCTAAACAAGTTAGTCTACTAAACAAAGCTGTTGAAGAGTTATGATCTAAAATATTAAACATTATACATGTTCAGATCAAACACCAACTTAGCCTCTCATTACAGCACTAAGTAACATGGGACATTTTGTGGCTCCCCCTTCTTCCCCACAGTTTCAGAACCCACCTATGTTATCAGTACTGCCGAAGACTGATTTTGACACCTTTTCATAAGGCCCAAAGCCAAGTTTTTCTCTTGATTGTGAGACCAAAGCAGAAATTCCAACACTCATTTTTTTTGGCTACAGTTCCAAAACCCAAGGTCAGGTTCTTGCCTCAATGCTGGATACCCAGGCATGCTTCCCAAATTAGCTAAGCAAACAACCTGTTTTATGCCAGCCATGATGGTTGCAGGAGTACAGATGGTACCTGTGCTTCTGCATAATGGATAGACAATTCTGTATAAAGTCTATTTGATTTAAATAAAATATAGATGTATAAGGTCTATTTATATTTTTTGTGTTCAAATCTTTTCTAAAAAGAAGTTACTCTATCAAAATATTCTAAACCACTTGTAGGAGAAGGACAAGTTTTTATCAAACTACTGCCTTAGGTCACACAATCTTGACATTCTAGAGTTCACACTACAAAGCCAACTGTTCTGTATCACCAACTATTGCTCCAACGTTACAGATAGCATTGCAGCTTGACAAGCTGAGTAACCTGTACAACACTTGATTCTCTAAACTGAAACAACAGTTGGTCATCATTGCTTTACATGTAGCAATGAAGAAAGTTGATTATACATGAATTATTCCACAGGGAAAAAAGCCACTACAGCTATTTATGCTTTCTTTTACTGGGAAAGGTAAGTGCATTTATATAAGGCTGAACAGAAGGTTCTGTCTTTAAAATTCCTTAAATAGTACATTAAGTTTTAGTTGAAAATCTACTTCAGCATGGCAAAACAATTATTTTCTCCAATACCTCTGTAGGGAAATTTTTTTTCATGAAAACAGACTGGAAACAATCAAGTTGATAGAGGGTAAATATACAAAGAATTGTGGTAACAAAGTTTTCTACATATTTTAATAAGGTATTAAAATCATCTGAATGATGTAAAGTATACCAAATAAATTTTCTCAATCATTTAAGAGAGCCTCATATATTAAAAATTAATTTGCATTAGAAAACTTTCATCAAAATTAGGACTCTTCCATCTTTTTCCCTTTTTTCAGGTAAACTTCAGTTCAGTCTCAGCATAGTATCCATGTTCACATTGAAGTACCAGGACTAGTGCCAATATGCAAAGGTCACACTGAAATGCAAATATGGAATTTTACATTAGTATCAAATTTTCTTCCTTGAAAGTCTAATATTTGAAGTTCTGGAGAAAACTATTTGTACAAGAAGTCATATCAAAGCAGCCTTTACAGCTGGCAATAGTTTTCTCTCCTTTTCAGTGTCTGCATTTCTTCCCAAAACAAATTTTCAAAAGTGAAAAAAAAAAATAAAAGACAGTTATTTAGATGAAGCTGAAAGTAACGTGACTCCAAAACATAGCTCTCATATTTTTCTATAGCTTTCCAAAATATATTCAAGCATTGTCACATCAGCCTATTAGTAGACAAGAATGTATTTTCAAAGAAAGGTTACTTGTAAGCCTCTAAATTTTATTTTGCTAAACTAGGCAATGATTCCTTTTCTAATCCCAGATGCTAAAATAATCCTGCAGGCCAAAACCTATGTCAGTAAGGATTCCTCAAAACAGGAGAGATTTTGTGTGGTAGAATTCAAATTACAGCATCTTAAAGAGCCATAGTCATTGCCAGAGACAGTAAGTACTCTCTCATTTCCACGTAGATTTTATTGCAACCACCAATGCTTAAGGCTGCCAAATGGCTTTTATTTTGGGTGGTGCAAAGAAAAAGTGCTAGATACAAACAAAAAGAATGAAACAAGGTTCCAGCCTACATTAGTCCTTGCTACTTTTTCAAGGGTACAGTATTTGAACAGTCAGTACACTTGCTAGAGTTTAAAAGTTTCAGATATTACTGTGTTTTTGAAACCTGGAAACAACTTGTGCCTCAATAAACCTACACTTGCCATTCCAGAGAAGAAACATCAGAATGCAAAGTGCATATAATCTACTTATACTGTATCCCTAATAACACAATTCAGCTTTTTGTTGACCAGTGTCAGGTAAAGGGAGAGCAAGTCTATTGCTAGGTACCTAAACATGAAAGCGGGCAGATTAAATTCCAGTCTCATGGAAGTACATGAAGTGTACCCTGACAGTTAGTTATGCTTCATGGAGACCAGATGAGTAGCTTATTGAAAGCTTGATAATGGCTCAGAAAAATGCTACGGAGCTCCATTTCTGATAGTCAATAAACAAAATGAATGACATTGGAAATGCTCTTCAGCTAGTCTCTTCTCAAAAGGTTTTTCAAAATTATTGAATTGAAAATTCCTGTCAGGAGGCAGTACTAGTGTGTCACTAGTGCAGGCACTTGAGAATATAACCAAGTCAACTGCACTAGAAAGCATCTTTGGTAGCAAAGTTCCAGCTTGGTCTGAGCCAGGATGACCTACCAATATGATGAAAAATTTATACTGGATGAAGACCACTTCCTAAACCATTGCTCCCATCGTTGTTTGAGAACTTGATGGAACTATCAAAAGGAGTCTCAGTTTGCTAATCACTGCTATCTGGTAACATGGAGCCATTGACTGATTATGCAACTCAACTTCTTTGAAAGGACAGAACTATTATGAGCCTTGCATGCACACAGAGATGATGTACTCAAGAAAGCTTGACCATCAGCAATTCAGGTGCAAATGTCAAAACAGCCTATCACAGCTCTTTTGGAAATCAGCAGACAAACCAAAGCCTGGCAAGGACCAACATTTAGTCAAAATTAAAACTGACAGGCCAGAAACTTCCTACGCTGTCTTGCCAACAAGGTTCATAAAAGTAAACTGAATAAAATGTTATGGTTACATTACTATTTTCTTGGGAATATCAATAAATACAACATATGTTGTTGTAAGACATGTTAGAAAAGCATTCAATCTCCCACAAGTATTGAAAGGTTCACACCACCACACATTGAAAGAGGAACCTGAATGCTCATCTGCTCAATATTAACTCTTCAGAATTTAGCTTTTAAATATTTTTTTCAATCTTCTGGTCTGGATGCTGAGCGAATTATTTTTACACAACTGACTCTTTTGGAGTACTTATAGTCATTACAGAAATGTCTACATTTATTTCCCCTTTCAAAATTATTAATTAAAAAATATTGGTCAGACTACTTAAAATAATCAACCCTTTTTTGGTCACAGCTTCTTCTGGCTTCCTTTATTACTTTCCAAATAGAAAAAGCCAGTAAACAGTTTTGCTAGAGCATCAGTTTACCAGCAAACTCCATTTTCTGTAGGCAATAATACCCAGCAAAAAAGGCAATGAATACTCAAAGCAATTACTGACTTCTAATAATCTATCCGTTTTAAATAAAATTCACTGATTAACATGCAGTTATATCTCATAACAAGACTGAATCATAGACTGAATAGTTAGTCAAAGAATGGGGTTTTTTGATAATGCAAGGCTGCTGCTTTTAAAAACATGGTCCAAACATTACCTTTAAGATCCCATATGGCTAACAACAAAAATGAGTTCATATGTACTATACAATTTTCTTCTAATGGTATCTGCACCAGCACCATACAAATATTTGGGATAAAAGTAGGAGGCAGAGTTACAGATGTTTTAGAATCCATTTAGAATCCTTTGAGTAATTTATACTGGTGCTTTTGGTCAGTGACATAAACTATGTACTTGAAAAGCTGTATTATTATAAACATCCTGCAGTAAATTAACAATGAAACAAGAACATAAACAAGTTATAAAAAGGGTCAAAAACCAAGTCTTTCTCAGGTGTTAAACAGATTCATTCTGTTCCTTAACAGGTTATACTTATTCTGCAAAAGAAAAAAAAGCAACCCTAATATTCATTGAATTGAGGTGGAGGTTCATGTTTTGTTGTGTTTTTCAAGTTTTGTAATAGACGATTCTCTGCTTCTATGAAGTCAAAGTCATAGGCCTTAGCAGTGCCTCCACAGCAGTCTGTCAGGCAAAAGAAGAAAGGACGCCCTCATCAGAATCCTTGAAGAAGGGGTCTTTAAGACATGAAGGTAACTTTACCATTTAAGTTGTATCTTCTTCCATATTCATTGATAGGCTGTGCTCCAAATCTCATGCTCTTTTACAAATCATTCCACTTCTTACCTAATCCTCCCACTTAAAGCTAAATACCTAATGTATATCCATTTTTTACTGTAAAAAGAAGCTTGTTTTCATTTAGTACCTCAGCAGTACCACTAACTAAGATGAATTAAAAAACCATCTTCACAATCTCAGAATGACAGAATAGTATAGGTTAGAACAGGTCTTTAAAGGTCATCTAGTCCAACCTCCCTGCAATGAGCAGGGACATCTTCAACTAGATCATGTTGCGCAGAGCCTGGTCCAGTCTGATTTTGAAAGTTTCCATGGTGGGGCATCCACCACCTCTTTGGGGAACCTGTTCCAGTGTTTTAACACCCTCACTGTAAAAAACTTCTTCCTTATAATACCATCTAGACTCCCTTGCAGTTTAAAACCATTATACCCTTTGTCCTGTCAGAACAAACTCTCCTAAAGTGTCTGTCCCGATCTTTCTTATATATACCCTTTAGGTACTAGAAAGCTGCAATACGGTCACCTCAAAGCATTCACTTCTTCAGGTTGAGCAACCCCAGCTTTCCCAGGCTGTCTTCAAAGCAGAGGTGCTTCACCCCTCTAATATTAATCTTGGTGCCTCTTCTGGGCCCACTCCAAGAGGTCCATGTCTTTCCTGTGCTGAAAACCCCAGAACTGAATGCAGCACTCCAGATGGGGTCTCACAAGAGCAATATTAAGGATTTATCTAAAGGATTTACCCACAGGTCCTGAAGGCTTAATCCTTTTTCTGCCACCAAACTGTAAGCAAGAATGGAACAAACCATGTCAGTGTCCCTGAAAAGAAGCAGAATGGCTGAGAACCACATTAGAGAGAACCATCTTTCATCAGAGACCGAGTCATCACTAGCCTATCCAAGAATTACTTTAGTCTACAGATAAGGAAGCATTCTTCTTGTCTCCTCCTTCCCTGTGGAGCAGCACACACACTAAGTAAGTATCAGAGATACAAAACTCTGTATTTGTTCTTTCTTACAAACAAACATCTTAAATAACCATTATTAGAGATTAAAAAAAAAGAACTACCTCAGCTACTTAAAATTAGCTGGCAGATCTTCTTCACTCACTTAATATTCCTTTAGTTTTCCAAACTTCTATCCAAATTAAATTACTACACAAAAGCCCCCATGGAAAACTCCAACTTCTAAGAAGTTTAATAAGAACATAAGAGATGAAGGTGCCTGGAACTTCATGAGTCCAGTTGACAAACTCGGAGTCACTGATTAGTAGACAGCAAGCAAAAAAGAATTATGCTTCCTTTATATATTGCAAATCTCAAACAGTACAGACAAAATATTTTCAAAGTCCCAGAAATTTTTTTATTTGGAGCTTACTGCATCTAAGGAGATTGAATGAAGGTCATGTCTCTTAGCAATGACATTTAACAGCACAAAGGAATAATGACATCAGCTTCACACCTTGTATTAAATGTGCTTAAGTAGAAGAAAATCCTTGCTGTCTACTCAGTTATCAAACATGCACAAGATACTGTAAGATAAAGACTACGCTGCCCTCTTACTCCCAAAAATATTTTCCAGATCAGAACTACAAACATTGCAGGATGAGGTTGGGATGTTGAGAATTTTTTGATCTCAGGATGAACTATAGAATTTCTCCTCACACATTAGACGGCTATTTTAAGACTAGCTTAAAAAACAGAATAAGGGTACCTAAGTAAGAAAAATACATTAACCATTCTTAACAGAAATAGACAAAACCAATAAATAAATAAAAATTGTGGGGAGCCACAGAACACTACACAATGATATTTCATGGACCATACTCAGAACATACATGCCCCGTCCTTATATATTTCTTTAACAATTCACTGCTGGCTATTGCTGTAGGCAGACTCTTATTCAGATGTCTGTCATCTTGCTCTTATGAGACATCCCCCTCAACAGTTCCAAGTTAGGATAAAATTAGAACCACTCTAATTTGGCTATAGCACAAGTAGGACCAAACTCTACAACAGTTGTACCCTGGCCACCTGTTAAAGTTAATAAAAGCTGCAGAGGAAGGCAAGGTTTAGCCATAAGTGATTGTTTTCCCCATCAACTATTCTTAAATATATTACTTCCTTTGAAGAACAAGCAATTACAGTTAAGCTTTATTGATTTCATAATTCCACTTAGAGAACTAAATTTAAAATAAACGAACACCAAGAAAGTTCAGTATTCTATGAAGCGGATGTTTAAATAATCTGACAACCTGGTATCTCTACACACTATTCATAGTGAAAGGATTTGTTAAATTCAAAACGTGAGGTACCATCTTGTGAAAGTAATTCTGAGTCAAACAAGAAGCTGAGATGGTTAGTTCTGAAGAGTGACACTAAAACTGCTGTGAAAAATAGAAAAAAATAAGAAGAAAACTTGCTACAGGTGCATCAGTCCAAAAGAAGAGCTGCTGATGTACCTTGATGTATGAGAACTTGGCTTACCATGGAACTTCAAATCCCATAGATTGTTTCTTTCCAGACACTGTCATTTTGGTAATTTTTGGCACAATTTCAGATTCCATTCTGGCTGACTGGGAATCCCTTGTTTTTCCTAGTAATAGACAAAAAGTAAGTTTGAACTTAGGGTTGTGACTAACAGGTGTTAAATATAAAGTATAACAAGTCCCATTACTCCTCTCCAACCCAATGATACCAATCCTTCATGCCCAACTCTCACATTTCAGTGTCTTATGTGAATATATTAAGTAATTAATCAAAATAATCTACAGTTAGATCTGTTGTGAAAATCTCACCTCTATCTCCAAGCATTCACATGACATCTACACTATGCAAGAGCTTTACTAGGAGCAGCTCTGCAGGATGCCAGAAGCATTTCATGCAATACAAGGTAAAGAAATAGTCTGCAGCCGCTCACTAGATGATTGGATTCAATTTTTTTTTAGAGTTTTTCTTTTGTCTTAACATCATTAACACTGTAAAGTAAAAAAATATGCCCACCTCACGGAATGCTAGCAGCAGCACCAGCTATGTGTGGGCTGCAAGGCTTTCCCTGAAACCTCTAAACAGAGATGTCTTGTACTGAACTACACTCAAGAAGTCAAGCAATACTGCAAAGCTAGCTAATTTCAAGGTTATTTAGCAATAATTACCAGGATTGAGTAACTTAATTACTTAAAGGTATTAACTTTTACCATAACTTAAATGAAAACACAATTAAAGTTCAATCTTAATTCTGTGAAACTAGTCGCAGAACTAATAACTACAGTGCTATTAGTTTCTTATCAAGATTTAAAAAAAAACCCCATAAATTATTTACTCTGCAGAGAAGGAGCTTATATAAAAGAAGTAAACTAGCCATTTTCTTTACACAGTCATCATGTTTAGGACCCCTTCTTCCTTCAAGGAAAAAGACTTCTTGCTTTACAGCACTTGTGACAGCTGCTGCACATTGCGTTACACATGTGACAAAGCAAAACAATAACCCAAATTCAGAATTAGGCTGCAATTTTTAAATATGCCTTACCTACAAGTGTATCTGAAAACTAGAAAAAAATGCCACTACTCTTCCAGTATTAGACCAGTTTGGATACTCAAGAGTCAAGTGAATACCGAGTTACTCTTTCAAGTATTTTAGATAGAGTACATTAGGAAGAACTGTTGGTGCCATTTGGCCCTACTAATTTAGGTTAATGCTGCACTTCCTTCTAAAGCACAACGGCTTCACCTTTAAACCACAAGATCGTATTGGTTTGCAGGTTATATGAATGGTTGCGGTCAAGGCTGCTGAAGATTTCAGGCAAGGAAACAGAATACCACAGACATGTCTACAACAGCAAACCAAAAAAAGCAAACAATCACAATACAGATGGAGACATTTATCTGATTACTTGGTCTTCATCTCCTTCATTTGTCCTCTTATCTGCTGATACTCATTGATATACCACCTGCAGATCTCTGGAAGAGTAGTCTGTATGCAGTTTATCAATAGTTGCATACAAATGAGAAACAAAAGTGAGAGAAATAAAGGCAACAACAGAAAGCATGGCTTACAAAATCTCAAATCATGTAACAAACAAATATAAATATTCAGAATATAAAATTCTCACTGGACAGAGACTATTAGTTAAGCACAAAGATTGTGTTTCATCTTCAAGCTCTTAAATAGATCACCTATAGCATTTTTTTAATAAGAAAACACTTCACTTACAGTAAAATTTACATTACTTTTGTTGCCAAACTGGCATGATACCTTCTGCATCAATTGTAACAATTTTCAAGCAGACATTATTTTCAACTGACAAATAAACACAAAAGTTTTACATGTCATTTGAAAGCTGAATTCTAGAAAACGCCATGTTCAAAATCTGGCTACAAGGAATTAATAATTACAAAAAACACAAACTGAAATGAGAAAAAAAAATAAAAAATTAATACTATATAACTTGAAAATAACTTGCAATCTATTACTCCAAAAGTCAAGGGTTTTATCTCCTCTAATCAATTTCAAAATTAAGCTTTATTCTGTACAAATAATGGTGCAATGTTTGACACAGACTCAAAGTTAAATTGTACAAGGAGACTAAATACATTCAACAAGTGGAGTATTTGAGACAGAAAAAAACCTTTAAAACTAGAATTTAGGAAACGTGACGAGTTGAAAGAAGATACAAAACCAAAATCACGAAGAACAAGAAAAAGTAAAATAATCATCCCTTAAAGATGACAGCTTGGGTGGTTCTTTATTTATATATACTTCAGTTTTATACGTAACAATAATAAATAATTATAAAAATAAATAAATACTAAAGCATAGATGGAGCAAGGAAGCAGACTGGAATCATATAAAGACAAATCAAACCATAGAAATAATCCCAGAATGGCGACATTCAAACAGATGAAAAGGCAAGGCAAGAATTATTAGTAACACTACTGATAGAAGCATCAAATACAATTTTCTGCCTTCAATGTTTTTATAACCAAGTACAATAAAATCAAGCAGCACATTTGAGATAAGGACCAAGTCTGTCTTTTATGCATTGCAGGCGCCATTGAAGATTAATAATTATGGCTTCATTACAAAGGACAGAAGGCTGGGAAAGGAGTATACTTTACTATCTAATCTGTAGGGAACCGGAGAAAACTGCATGATAAATTCTTATCTGCTCTAGCAGGCAAAGCAAAAGCTATTTGGCACTTAACAGATTGCATGCAAATCCTTAAATTGCACCTTGGAACTAAAAGGAAGTCAATGCACAAACCTGATACAATTCTTAAAACACTTCTTAATCTACAAGCAGGGTACTCCATGGCAACTGAAGTGTACTACAAACCCAGAAAAAATGTAGAAACAGTAATCCCAATCTGATTAGGACAAGAGCAGCTGTGGAAAATCAACTTCTGAAGAAAAAGGATTACAAGGATATACAGATTTTTGCCAAGAAGGCCTTCATAAAGCTCCTCATGTCTACTGGCATTTGGACATTCTCAAACATGTACCTAGGTAATTCAAGCAATACATTTCCTAAATCAAGAGTACAGATAAAATAAAAACAGACACATCTTCCACAAACTACAAAAGAAGTCCCAATACCTTGTTACATTTCACTACTCTAAGAATTGCAAGAAAAAAATCCAAGTGGGTATCCCTACAAGTAAATGCAGTGATTGATGCAACACTAGGAAAACTAAAACATTTTCCTTCCATGGAAACACACAGTACACATTTATAAATCATAAAAATTAGAACTCAAAATAAAAAAGTAAAACCTTAAAGGCTGGTCAGCATGATGGTTCTCACAATTCAAAATGTTCAGAACCCCAAACTTCTAGCCTATCTTAAGCAAAGTAGCTTCCAGAGAGATACTTGTTATTTAGACTGCACTGACATCAGAGTACCTAGGCTAAAGCACACTGAAGCTACAAGTCGAACACTACTACAAAACTAAAAGTGTACTGATGAACCTTGTCTCAGTATTAAACTGGCATCAGCCTAACACCAAAGGGAACAGACAGGCCTGCACCGCCATTACTCCAATACAACTGGAGTGTATGACACCTTGACAAAGTTCTCTTCTATTATTCTTGGCTGTGTTTTTACCTTTCCTGTGACTGCCAGTTGGTCTTCTGACTTTTGACCTAGTCAAAAAGTATTACTAATGACACCTGATATAACTTCAAAATCGTTAGCAGTACAACCCCAAAATCTGATGGCACAATAAAGTACCTGCAGGCTGATAAACATAAATGATGATGGTGCTGACACAGACAAATACATATGCAGGAAGGAAGTAAAACATTGAGACAGTCTTTAAAAATTAATATAGCCTCTCTAGATGTTCAAGATGGAATACCAAAAGTATACAGATTTAGCCAACACCTCCCTTTAGTGTGAGCAACTCCCTCCAGATTTCTTTTCTAAAATTGGTTGTAAGCAGTACCTGTAGAATATCTGTACAAAAAAAATCAAAAGATTACTCTGGCTACATTATCAAACATATCAGACTTGATAAGTCCTTTTTTCGGTTTTGGTTCATATACATACTTAACACTGAAAGTAACAGGAAGATAAAAATTAATCATTTCTCTAATTCTGTTGGAGGTATGGAAGGTTTCAATAAATGGAAGACTTGATTGACAGTCTAGTCTGTTCCCAAATAGTCTAGAGGTGAATGAAAAGAGGAGTCTGTTAAACAGCCACTGTCTCAAGAAAGACACCTTGATAGCAAGTGGATATTGACATATTTGGAGAAATGCACACTAGCACTGGGTATTTAAATCCAAACTGACCATATCTTTCCAACAGCAGAAACAATGCCACTGCTTTCAATTCTTACACACAGAAGCTTCTCCTCCCAAGTGGTCTTTCACTCACCAAACTGTAAACTGGTACTGAAACTTAACACTCAACTACCCCATTGCACAGAGAAGCCTGTTTCTGATACAATGAACCAGAACGTTTCATGTGCCTGAATTTGGCTTGAAAAACAAAGACAAATGTCAAGTCAGGCATGTCTCAAGCCTATGCTTTTTCAGATGGCAATCCAATTCAAATAAATCTATGTCTACAAACCAAATATTAATGGTATATAAGCTCTGGCCAAGGATCACACCTTCAAGGCAATTATGTTCCAATTAACTGTAGGCAGCATGCAGTTAGTTTTTCACTTGCATGCTTTTGACATTTTTATTGGTTATACTGATTCTTCTCTTTTCAAAATTGGATGTGTACTTGAAGGCAGCTGCATACTATTCCAATTTTGAATGGGGCTGAGGATCTTACATTTAAGTGACACTTGACTGGCAGAATAAAGTTACTTAAGCAGGTCCTCCTAATGCTGTCTAAACCAGCACTGCCATGAAAAAAAAACCAAAAAAACACATGCAACACCATGCTTTCTCATCTACAAGATACGGTTTGCAACCTTTCCTCTGCTACAGACTTTCTATATAACCACAAACAAGCCACTTACACCTCTGTCTGCTGATTACACAGCAACAGCCACCAACTACATAAAGGAAAACAGGGCACTGGTTTTGTGCACCATGTCCTTGGTGCACCTGAGCTTGGTGCACACCATGAGAAGACAAAGTTCTGTCTGAAAAGCAGAATTATTAACTGAGGCTCCTCTCAAGATAATACTTCCCTTCCTATATGCTGTGCTCTGATTTTAAACTAATTTTAAGCTCCTATAATTGTGAAAATATTTCAAATATGGACTACAGATGAGTGAGTCAACCAGATGTACATTACACACAATTTCATGCTCAGAAGCATGTATCACCTGTCTTCCCACATATATCTGGGTTTATATTAATATAAAATAAATCCATCATGTCACATAACCCACCTGAAAAACTTCAAACTGTTTACATTTTTCTATTTATGCCATTAACCTAATGAGCTTTAAGCCTTTAAATAAATGTTTTCATTTGCCTTAAAAATAGTAGGATTTTATCTCATCAAATGTCTCAGCACATGGGAAAAAAATAACATACGGAAATATCAAAACTTGTCAAATTAGAAATACGCTACTGAAAATAATTCGGTTTGGTTTTATGATTAAACTGAATTATTTGACACTCATGAATCCTACTGTAAATGCTGTAGGATGTAATGGTAACTTGCAGTTTAGTTAAGTTTGCACTGGGATGCAGTACATTGTATCATCAGTGGCATTGGTACTGTCTATTAGTATTATCAACATACTGCAACTCTGAAGTCCAAGACTCTCAACAATGTACCACCACATTACACTACTAGAGAACTCAGAGCATCCTAGATGTTCTAAATTTAGACAGCTTCCTAACCTTTAAAACATTCTGCCTGTATATAATTCGCTGTGTATCATCCCTTTAGTCCATCAATTAAATGTCTTTTGATGCAACAGCAGTGACAAAGTCTGCGTATGTGACAACTTTAACTTACAGAATTCCTTCTATATGCAAACTTTAGTATTTAAATTAAACCGGTTCAAAATATCCAGTTTTAGAAAATCATATGACATTATGCTACTATGAACCACAATATACAAGTGGATGCTACTGAACACCCACAGCACTTCCAAAAATAATGAAACAGTCCAAAATAATAGAAAAGGCAACTTGCTAAGTCACCACCCAGTGATGAGACAAAACCATTCTAAAGATATTACTGAAAACAATTCTCCAAACAGGAACACTGAACTTTTTCTTTTTAAAAGAAAGGTTTTTTTCTAATAGAAACCACAGTCAGGGGCTTTCCAGGTAACTTGGTCTCGTTGTTATAACTATTACCTTCCCTGCAAAGTTTCAGATGGTGAATAAGATTTTTTTTTTCATGAAACTGGGAGTAGCATTTTCACTGAAAAATACTGAAAATAAAAATGTTCACTTGCATGTAACTACAAGTTTTTGGGTTTTTTTTTTTTGATACAGTAAGAGGGAAGAGAATTACAGCAGGTTCTTGAGTGGTTATATTCCTGAGTGTCACTATCACGAGCCAGTTTTCTGGGATCCACAATGCACGAACAGCACAACTTGCTACCCCAAGACTGAAGTTCCAGAAACAGTCTGCTTCACTACATGCAGCTGCAACAACTGGGTGTGCAGAAGCCACAGTCAGAAGGGCTGGCAGCCTGCTACAGCCAGCTGGCACTCCTCACCTCTCTGGCTTTACTTTCAATGTTTGCAGCTTTCAGCAAGTTGACATCTCTAGTACAAAAATTAATTTGTTCAAGTGAGGCTCCTGCTTGGGGCTGACCTTTTTTTTTTTACTTCCAAACAGGGAGAACAAACAAACTGGAAGATGAAAGATACAACAGAAGATTTTTAAAAATGGCACCTAAGGAATGTATTATTTGCATAAACTAAATTCTTCAAGTGATCTTTCCACATTCTGATTTTGCCTTAGCAAGCAATTTGCACATGCTCTTACGGCTTAAGTTTTAAAAACTAAATCTCTGAAACACTTCATCAGCAGTCAGTATGTAGCTGCTGCAACTATTTTTGTCCAGGCTGGACACAACTGTGTCACCTGAACTCAAATTCTACCTCTCATGTAGTCTCCATGGTTTCCTACCACATCAATAAACTGGAGGCATAAATTTGTCCTGGATAAATCATAAAAACAAACAAAGCTAGAGAGCAAGAGAAGAAAACTATATAGTGAGAACTGGCAAGTAGCAAGACACACAGAATTATCAAGGACAAAGACTAGAAGAATGAAAACCAGTGAAGCAGAAAAGATAAAACAGAGATGGAGTGACCATGAAAAAAAAAGTATTAGTGAACAACCTGCCTTGGGGAAAAACTGTGCATAAGAGGGAGAAATAAGAGGCCATATACTCAATGACAAGTTACATGCAGAGCTAAAATTAATAAAGGAAGCAGAAAATGAGCAGAACTGAAAGAAAATGCAAACTATGTCTGGAAAAGAGCAAACATGGAAAATAATAATGGCCAATGATTGGAAAAATAGGTAGGAAACTGAGAACGGCTAGATAAGGAGTTTGAAACTGTGATGTAGAAAAAATAGAACTGTAATAAAAGATCTGGAATTACATGAGGAAATAAATACTGTGTTTAGGGCACAAAGATGAATTCAACAAAAAAAACTGAACACAACTGAATAAGTCAGAGGATTAAAAAGACACAGATGTTAGATCAGGTTTAAGTGGATGGAGTGGAATGTGTTATAACAACGCAACAAGACATTTTCTTTCCTGTCTGAAACACAGGCAGAATTTCTGGAGTCTCACCATGTTTCTTGCCATCAATACTACCTCCCCGAATGAAGCCAAATGATACAGAATCCAGCACTCAGTTACAGCTGCATTCTCTTGCTCTTCTCACCTGAAACAAACATCTTCCTGTGAGAATTTTCTGGCCATCAGGATTTATTTAATTACACATGGTCAAGTCTGCAAGCAGCACAAAATTAACGTTACCCATTAATATAATCTTTTTCCCAGTGACTCCTTACTGCAATCATTACATCAAATGGTGTACATTTCGTTTAGAATATCTAATGTTGCCACAGAAACACATCTCAGAGAACAGTGTATATTTTCATATAAAAGAATTTACTCATGTCTATTACAACTGGGAGCTTTCGGCATTTTCACAACTTAAACTTGTAAGTCTCTGTATCTGGATGCTTAATATAACATTCCAATTTTTATGAAATTATGTTTAAGCAACACACGACAGCAAAGAAATGCACAGACCAGTTCTATATGTAGACCATTGGTACAGTCTTTCCAGAAACATGGATAATTAGTCTGGTTTGCATTAATGGTAAATCTGTTAGGGGAAAGACAGGCACTGATGATACAGCAAAACTCTTAAGATTTCCAGTTTCACTAAGCCAACACCTCCCCTGTAAAAGAACGGAGATGTCTTGTAGAGAAAGGCGGAGCGGGGGGGTGGTGCGTCTTTTCTTTTCAAGAGCACCCAAACATCAGCTGTCTCCTTTTGATGTTTCCGATACATAAAATGCATTAAGGGCCAATAGGAACTCGACAATCAAAACAGCAACTTTCTCATCCACCAAGTTTTTCAAAAGGATTTCCCTGTGATATTTCTCATACCTACGTGCTTATAGTTCAATGGACTACAATTCAGTCCTTCACATGACCGTAACTCAGCACAACTCATCCTGTAACTACTGAAACCTAATTTGTGGGAGGTGTATTGCTCTGCACTCTAGCAATGCCAACGATATCCATTCTCAATCTCAAGCTACGATCTCCTGTAAAAATAATTTATTAGACATTTGCAGTTGTTCTGTAACAGCACCTTTACTCTCCCCCAGATACACAACCATAAGTCGTTGGTGGTGTTTTCTAACTCAACGAATTTTTCTTAAATGACTGTGAATCATCTTTCACTAAGATTTAGAAAAAGCTCTAAATCTCAGTCTGGTATTTCTGAAGTACAGCTTCCTACCATAAATGGTCATGTAAAGAGCAGAGTCAGCATTATGGGCAGGATAACCCTAAAAAGATATCCCCTTTAGCCAGTCACTTAACTGAACAGAACACAGAGTCCATGCAAATTACCAGAATTTCTGTTAAACCTTGGCCCAAAATGAGTATGTAAAACTGAAAGTACAATATGTACATTCTATTACAATTATATCGAATTGCCAAAAATAACAAATAGTAATTTCAGGTTTAATTCATAACTAATGTTATAATGCCAGAGGATGGTGCTATTTGCCTGTACATCATCCAGATAATTCAGAAACATCATGCCCTTTAGATGTTGATGTTATTTATGCAAGTACATTCATATTGATTGTGTTGAAGGAATGTAAGGCATTTTAAAAAAAGAAAGCTTTCCTGATCCACAATTTTCATTTATGTACTAAAACTACTTCAGTTGAAACAGTTTTAAGAACAGTGAACACGAAAAACACAGAAGCAAACTGACAGTATTTAAAGAGTAAAATCATCTTACATTTGTCTAACTTTTCCACAACCATTCTGCAAATTTTCTCCAGAAACTTAATGAGGTAGCCTTTCAAAGTTGCAGAAGAAAATGTATTTACTAATCCTACATGACTGTTAAAGCTGCAAAAATTTCTAGCATTTTTAAGTTCCAGAAGATTGCAAAAATTTTGCGTGGTAAGAACTTCCAGGTAGGACTAGCTAAAGTTTAGCTGAAGACTAGCCTTATTTAAATTTAGATTCTCTGAATTCTCAATCCTTTCACTCTGCTGGTGACATTACAATCACACTATATCTTCTCCATGACTTCAGGGATGGCAATGCAGATAGCATAAGGCAATGCCACAGCACAAGGCACATTTCAGAACAAAAGACTGATGGCTTCAGAAGGCCAAAAGGTTAATCACAAAATTTATCAGTCACTGAAAAAAAGCAGTTCAGGGGCTTATGTAAGATGTGACTTTAAAGAAGCAAGTGCTCAACAGGTTGAGTATAGGTTAAAAGAAAAAAACATCAAGGTCCAGCAGTACAGCAATTACTCATAATACTGTGTGTGCACAAACACCCATCCCTTACTGTAAATTGAAATACAAATGCATTGAATAAAAAAAAAATAGGAGTTGTTCATGAGTACAAGGGAGAAACTCACTGACTGACATTGACTTTTGCATTTCTGCTTGCAAGGTTATGGTAATCAAACAGTGAATCCTCAGAGATGTTCCCTTCCAGTTTGTGGGTTTTTTCCCTTAAAAAGACAAAAAATAGACATATTCTACTTACATATTTTACAAAAAGTCAGCCAATTTTTTTCCCATTTTGAAAGCTTTGCTTATAATGAAGATAAAGGAAGAGACAGTATTTACTAGAATTTCATTAAAGGTAAAGACAATAGGAGTGGAGGTATAGGATTGTCAGCAGAAATGGAGCCGAAAAGATGGAAGTACATTATGTGGAACAGTTTGTATTTCAAGGGTTTTTGCTTTGGTTTGATGAAACTGACTTCTTGATTGTCCTTGCCATGCCCACCACCTCCTACTCAGCATAGATGGAGACATCTTCCCAAGCCAGTAGTTAGGGTACTTCTCTGGGATCTGGCAAAAACTAAGTACGCAAACTCTTTAACTGGCAGAAACTGTGGATGATATGGGTATCACTTACAGCACAGTAAATGTTCAGACTCTTGATGTTTTTGGGGGCTTTTTTCTTCCACTTAGGCAAGAGACAACCCTCCCATTGAAATGCATTTCACTATAACTACTAACCAGCTCTGGGTGTGAGCCTCAATTCAAAACCATCTTTGTGTTCAATATTTGTTCACATACAGCACTCAAAGCAGACCTAAGTTGCATTTTTGCTACAAATACTTAAATGACTCTTGAATTCCACAGTCCATCGCCATAGTGGAGATTTGAACTCAAGAACATTTGCTTCAGGGCATTGTGCTGCTTTCCCTAAGAAAGCAAACTGCTACAGAAGGAAGAGATACTAAGGAACAAAGACGAATAAAGTTCCAGAACTTTTTCTTCTGAACCATAAATAATACTCTAAACAAGTCATAATATAAAAAATGTACCAAAGAGTATTACAGTTCTCTATATTGAAAACTACAATTAGATACAAGAACACAAAAGAAGAATCACTGCTGACAAAAAAACCTCTCTGATACAATGAAAACAAGTGCTCTATTTTAAATCCCAAATTAAAACCATTAAAAGGTATAATTTCGAACAAATAAATTAGACAGTCATTTTCCAAACTGTCAAAAAACAATGTTTAGTGTTTGGATTTCTTGATCAGGAACGATTTTAATAAACTGAGGAAACTGACAAGGAAAAAGCTAACAGCATTAACCAGAATGGAAGTAATGATGCTGGAAGGCAGGCTCCAGTGAAGATAAAACCAGTAAAACACAAGACTGACATTCTAACAAGCCGGCCTTCTGAAACAGTTAAGTTCTATGCAAGGCCACTAGTTCAGTGAATAAGAAGTGAAATAAGAACTAAGACGTTACATCTGATACTTGCTCTCACTTTTTAAAGCAATCTAGCAGAACAGGGCCTGCCTGTGTGCCTCCAAGATAATGGGAATTTTTTTCAGAGCAGGTATTTGTAGCAGTGCACACAGAGATTTCACATAAGGTAAATATCTAACTACTGTAAATAGCTCACATGAACTAAGAATACATGTGAATGATGGAAAAGGTACCTCTGACAGGTGACAAGTGCCAAAAAAGAACTCCTAGACCTAGGAGCTGATAAGCCCCTAATTACCAGAGGTGTAATCAAATATGATAGAGTAGGAGAGATGGTATCTCCAGTTTTACAAAACAAAACAGCTCAAAGGTACTGTAACCTGAAAATCCTTCCTCTTTTGCTATTCCAACTAATCTCTTAATATCCAAAAATTAAGCAGCTACTGAAAATGTGTAATCTTGTAGAAAGTTACATAATAGATTAACTGAGTTTATTTTTAAAAAATTGAATCTTTAAATGCATGCATTTAAAATCCACCTAAACAATTCCTTTAAAGATAAAAAAGGTTAAATGTTCAAATTTATACCATTCAGAAAGAATAAATGTTAAGAAAAAATAAATCAGCAACAAAAAGAATTAAAAATATATTGATCTTTGCACATGTAAATTAGGTCAAGTTAAACATTTCACACAATCTGTTCAAAGGAAACATGCTGAGTGAACATACACCCTTTGACAGTGCTTTTGTACTAGGATTAAATGCAAAATAATGAAGTAAAAACACTTAAGAGAACCGAGAAAAGTAATTAACAAGGTGCTGCTTCTCCTTTGCATTTTTTCTCCAAATAAGACTAATATTGATCAATCTACCCTCCCCCACCTTAACTGTCCAAAGATTTCACATTAAGGGATAATGTTTCATGCTATTGGTTCTATTCTGCATTATTACTCAATATCAACACATTAAGTGGGGGGGGGGGGCGCTTAAAAAAAAAACCTGCAGGTTCACAATTCTTTCATAGAAATTTCAGAAAAGCTATGTAAAGTTTAACAATTTTTCTTATATTCTTAGATTCAGCCTAAAATAATTTTTAAATATTAGATTTACAAGTTATTTCTACGTAGATGGGACAGTTTAAATAGAGGCATTCAATTTTAAAAATGTAATACTTGGAGAAAACACTTAAGATTTCCTCCTTCCAGCTTAATTTTATTTTCAGTGTTCTTACATCATGAAACCAAAGGTTGTACGTGCACCGTCAATATGCTCACAACCTACAGTACTAGAGATTACATTTCACAATGTGCTATTATTTAGCAGAATGCTTTCCCTAGTTTTTTATTAGATACCACTTTAAACATCTTCCTCTCTCAATACTATTCGCCACTCACAGTGGAACACCAGAAGAGAAACAAAGGGAAATGAGGCTTCAAGCCCAGTCACACTCATTTCTACTAGTTCTTGGTAATTTGTCCATAACATAATGGGTAATGCGAAGTTGTGTTATTCCACATGTGACTGCTCACAACTGGAAGAGACCTTGACTGCTCACAACTATGCTGGTGAACCAGTATTTTATTCTACCTTACTACTGGCATTCAAAGCTCAGCTTTTCTGATATAACTAGTTACATCATCAGTAGTATCTCTTGCTGGCAGACTTTCCAGATATTCTTGTGCTGTAAAGGACTTTTTTTTTGCAGGTACCTCCTAAACTCAAGCAGCTCCTGCCTTTTGGAAAGAAAGAGTGCAAGCTCAGTTTTGTCCTAAGTGCTACACAGATGAAAGTTCCATTACCACACAGACAAACTTACTCAGCAGCAGCTATCTTTAACAAAAGACAAGTAATAACCAAATCTACAGGAGAAGATGACCACATTCTCAAAGCTTGAGATAGAAACTCTTAGATAAAGAAGTTTGATACTACTAAGTCATAATTTACTGTCATACAATTTTCTCCTGGTTCATTTTTGTGAAATTCGGTTTGTCTTCACTGTAAGATCAACAGGCTTCATTCAATATCTACTTTTGCTGCTTCCTTTAATTCTAATGGAAGGCACCCAACTCATTTCCTAAATAAACATAATTAGTTTGCCACACCATCATCTCGTCCTGTTCATAAACAGAGTAATTTGAGGAAGGGCAGATATGAAAAGGAAGCAATGGCTTCTAAAAATACAAAGACAAAAAAAAAATCACAACTTTAGCATTCTTTCTTATTTAAATATCTTACTGGTAATCCAAAATATATTCGAATGCTAGATGTGAAACTGCTAAAGATCTCTGAATCTAATTTGCAAAACAAACTTAAGCTGCATCAATGCAGAGGCTGACCAAGGGTACTTATCTGCAGTCCAGAACCTTCACAGTATCAAAACCAGCATATTAGCAGAAAAAAAAAAAAAAAACACAACTGAAAAAAGTACCCACAACTATTACTACAAATTTAGAGACTAATCTTAAGCTATCTGAAAAGCAACAAAGTTTCCCTGGACCACTCCTATGCAGTTTGTACAAACACCTAATTACAACAGATTATGCACCAGAAAGACATTATTTCCCTAAGGAATCCATTATGGATGCTACCAGCAACAATGAACATTGCTAAGGATTTAAAGAATCTACCATTAATTAATGGTGATTTATTTGACAGTAGGCCTTTGAGTGGCTAACTCATACAAAAACCTAGATTTAAGCTCTAACTGTATTTACCAGGGAAACCACTGCAAGGAAGAGGGCAGATACTGGCCAAGCTGAAGAAAGCACGGTACAAAAAAGCTACTTAACATATTTGAGAAACACAAAATTTCATTTTAAAAACCCTACCTGTTCTGTGTTAAAATTTAGGAAGTTTATAAAAATTGCACCACACTTCAACATAAGAAATGCCTTCTCTTTAACTGCAACATGTTCTACATTATCTGCATTACTTATCTACACTTGCAATACTTATATATATTATTACTCTGAAAATTTATTTATTCCACATTTTCCTATGAACTCATCTGGTGTCAGCCAAACATGTGATTTCCAGCATTATCAAAGATGAACTTGTTTAATTAAGACTAGAAAAAATTTAAACCTAATATTACCATAATCTGAAAAAGAGAGACCCCTGCGTAGAAAATAACAACCTATATATAGATGTAATGTGAAACATAACACTGGAGGCTCTGTTCTGTATTGCCAAAATAGTTCAGAGATACAAACTGATTTATAAAAAGTCACATATCTGAGTTTAGAAGCAAAATTGAATATAGTAAAGTACAGCCTACAGTTTTACACAAGCTTTGGAAGATTTATCAGAGGTGGATCAATGCCAGAAAAATTTCATTTGCCAGCCTGAAGCAGTGCATTTCTATCTCAATCATGACTTTAGAAGGGAACTCACATGCACTCAAGTTCATTGCTGCGTATTTTTCTCTACACTTCACATTTACAGTAGCACCTGTAAGCACACAGATAGCATCTACCATCTTGTAATAGTTTGTTTGCTTACATGTTATCATAAAAATAGCATCAAAAGCATCAAATTTAAAGCACATTTCTGCCTTGAAAAATGTTTATTTAAGATCTTTGAGGAGTACTTTTTCCATTTTTTTAACCAAGCAGAGCACTTGTTGTACACACAGTTACACCATCTTGCCTAGTGGACAAGCAAAGTTAGTCATTTTCCTGTTTATATGGGTCAGCAATAGGGAAGAGGAAAACATTAAAAATAGGAAAATGTGATTCTAAAACCACAAAAAGTTGCAGCAGAGACTAGAACAAGGAGGACCGAAAATAACTTCAACTCATATTTTGGAATTAATTAGATACAAAATTTCCACTTAGAGTGAGCTTCTATAAGCAGTAAAAATACAGAAAAAGAACAAAAGCAACAACCAGCCAAAGCTCTTACATGTCTTTGACAATATGGCGTTACAACTCCTGCAGACGCAAGTAACTTTCACAATAGTCAGCTAGTTTTCCAAGCTTTCGGCATTTTAAGCATTAATTTCAGACAGTAGAATCATGAGTTTTAATTGTAACAGCCATTTCAATCGTAAGTATAACAGAAGGGAAGGAACTGGTACTTCACGTATTTGTAAATGCCCATGCTGAAGACTGAAAGACCATGAACGCAGAAGCTGAGATGATGAAAAATGGGTCATACCTTGTCACCTAAGAAGTGTAACTAGAGGCACACAAGTGGTGGCATTTCTGTTATGTCTGTATTATGTGCCATAATACACTAGACTATGCAACGAATATGCTTTGTAACAATTCTGAATCATCCACAATACTGCAGAAACATGTCCAGAAGACTGTACAGAGATTAAGTTTGTATTGATGACACAGATTTTCTAGGGAAGGTACAGTATTTGTAGTGAAAGATACTTAGCACAAACAGACATTGTGAAGTAATTTTGTGTTTAAAACTTGCATTTTAACACCATCCTGGCTTTTACTTTTTAACTTATTTTCTGAATTTTCCCAGATTTCCTGTCAGTACTCAAGCTCCTTTTTACCAGAAGGTAAGGTATTTTAATCTGTTTCTTTTGCTCCCACTATTTTGGATTGGATACGCCACTTCTAACGCCTAGATGTCTTACTAGTTTCTAGGCTGAAATGCTATAGTTTTCAACTGCAAAACACTACCAAGACAGCATTGCCAACAGCCTTGAGTACTCAAGTGCAAACTTCAGGTAGGATTTACGATCTTTAAACGATACATGGTAGCACTACAGCAGCAGTGATTCACTCATCCTAAAGACAGGATTATTAAAAAATCTGACTCAAATCATACCTTTCTGACAATCCAGCAATCCCACCCGAGAATTTAGTGAATTCTTCACATTACATTCTAAAGACCCCGAGAAAACCAAAGGATAGCTGATATTTACCGTGACCTGAATAGACTGAGATAGAAGGACACTTTAAGAACAAGTAGAGCTATTTCCCCAGGATCTCTGGTTCTTCTGGAATCCTAAAGTTCTAAAAAGGACACAATAATTTTTAGTTTCATCCAAGTTCTCTTAGCTTCCAAGCAAAACACCCACTTTTCATACACGACACAGTCAACTACGGAAATGACTGACTTTGTAGTGGTTTACACTTTGTCCTAACAAAAGTAAATCAAACTAGTGTTAGAGGACCATAAAGGAAAACTCAGAAAATGTCTGGAGTGTCACTTTTTCCAGTGTAGGTGTACAATATGTATGAGGAGAATCTCAAAAATGTATTTCAAAGGATTTTAAAAGCTTTTCATGGCTGGTGACACATTTTTCCCTGAAATAAGCCACTTCCTTTCTAAAACCCACACAGTACCTCCGCGTCAAGATCCAGCAACTTCACAAAGTCTGTGTAGGTATTTTTCTTACCCAAAATACGGAAGTCTTAAATTCTCATTTAATTTCCATGATTTAAGATATACCATGTCAGATTTCAAGCATTTCTATTGAGAAAAGAACACATTTTCTTTGTCACAGACTGAATGCATAACATATCTGAGTATAATTAAGTACAACAGGTCCTCATCTCTATAGCACTTGAGAATTGTCATGTTACAGAAAAGTTACCACAGCCAACTGAAGTTGGGAATAAAAACTTCTTCTGAGTTACCAATGTATAAATAATGGATTTTCTAACGAGCAAAATCAAAGTATCAGAGCCTGGTATGATAAATGACAGTAAAACCTGATGAACTCTACAGCTAATGAAAATATATTGTACATCACCATTAAACTTCAGAATGTTTGCTCTTCTTTGGAATTCTCCCTATAAATAAAATCCAAAAGTATCAGTTTGTCTGGTTTTGTCATTGAAGGCTCCCAACTTCATTTGTCCATTAACCACAGCCGGAAGTGATAAAAGTTATCTGTGAAAGCACAATAATCTGCATTCTGACTCTTTGCACTAGGAAGTATCACAATGTCCATCAGCAACACAAAAAGACAGATGAAAAAAGTATTTGTCCATGGAAAGAAAAACACCTATTATTCTGAACCAAAAACCAAATCTTGCTGCATTCAACAGAGTGAAAAGAAAGAGCTATTTACATCAAGTCACATGGTGGTGATGTTCGTGTGATTTTTTTTCATTTTTAACTGCTACTGGTGTAAAACAAAAATTAAGGAAGATATAGGAGAGGTAAAAAAAAATCTGAAAATGAAAAGAAACAGTAACAAAATGCAAGGTAAGCACTTGCCAATTTTATTTGTGCTTTTCTTGAAACTGCTTACACTGCATAATGTCAAAACCCTGAATACATGCAGAATAAATAAAAAGTATAAACCAAAAATACGTGTCAGTGAAGAAATACCTGTTTCTCTACTCACATCTATTAACTGCGTGTCTATTAGAGAAAGAACGTAGTAAAGCCCAATTATCTACAAACCTAGACTTAAATGTGAGACATGCTCTATTCCTAGATTATCTGGCATGTCATGAGTAAGGCTTTTCAGCTTCCTGTGCCATACTTTCAACTTTGACTCTTCAGTGTGAAGTTTGTTTCTTATTAAATATTTATAAAAATAGACCTGCTCTTGGTGCTATTCCTGAGAAATTACCAGAAAACAAAATAGCCAGTGCCACTACAAAGACAACTCAACTCTAGACTCTTTGCTGCCCCAACAATAATCAAACAAAACAGACTCAGCTCACAGCACTTTTTTATTTCCTGCAAGAACTGCACATTTACAGACATCTGACCTCCTTCTTGCTCAAGCATCACTAAAATCAAAAATCCTAATGTCGTAAAGTGGTTAACAATTCCGTTAATGGTGCCTGAAATGGAATAGAACCTTGCTCAGTCACCAGTATCTGTTTGTTCTGTAACACTAACAGATGCAAAAAGAAATGAAAATGTAGTTTAGCTAGGAAAAAAAATGCAGAAAAGAAACAAAAATGCAGAAAATGCAGATCTTTTTCACTGAAGGTACCATTTTCATATAAATACTTTTTAGAAATTTGAATTTTAAGAAAGATTTCTCAGAGAAGCCATAAATACCAGTTGCATTTCCTGAAGCAAAAAATCTTTGCTTGATTATAGCAAGAACAACTTACTACAATACTGCGTTTCAAATTGCAATCTCTGAATATCACTAATATCTGAACAAAGGACACCTGAGAAATGCTACACGTCAAGAACATGTGCCACCAGTCAAAAAAGAGAGATCTGTATTAAGCTTTCATTCTTTCATGTTATGGATAAAAAGACTCAAAGTATCAAAATAATGTCCATCTTCATCAGCTATTACCTCCATTCATTGACAAAATCACAACATATTCTGAGTCGGAAGGGAGCCACAAGAACCAAGTCCAGATTCTGGCTCTGCACATCACCATCCATCCCCAAGAGTCACACCAAATGTCCAGGAGCACTGTCCAAATGCTTCTTGAACGCTGTCACTTTTGGTGCTGTGACCACTTTTCTAGGGAGCCTGTTCCAGCACACAGCCACCCTCTTTCTTCCTAATACCCAACTTAAACCTCCCCTGACACAACTTCAGGCCATTCCCTTGGGTCCTGTCACTGGTAACCATGGAGATCAATGTCTGCCCCTCCTCTTCCTCTCATGAGGAAGGTGCAAACTGGGATGAGGTCTCCCCTCAGTCTCCTTCTGGCTGAACAGACCAAGTGACCTCAGCTGCTCCTCATACAGCTTCTCCCTTGGCCCTTCACCACCCTCATGGCCCTCCTTTGCAGGCTAATAGTTTAATGTTGTTATGTTGTAGCACCCAGAACTGCCTCCAGCACTGGAGGTGAGGCCGTCCCAGCTCAGAGCAGAGCAGGACAATTCCCTCCCTTGCCCGGCTGGCCATGCTGTGCCTGATGTCCCTCAGGACAGGGTTGGCCCTGCTGGCTGCCAGGGCACTCCTGACTCGTGTTCAGCTTGCCATAGACCAGGACCACCCTTCCCATGGCACTGCTCTCCAGCCTCTCGTTCCCCAGTCTGTANAACCAAGTCCAGATTCTGGCTCTGCACATCACCATCCATCCCCAAGAGTCACACCAAATGTCCAGGAGCACTGTCCAAATGCTTCTTGAACGCTGTCACTTTTGGTGCTGTGACCACTTTTCTAGGGAGCCTGTTCCAGCACACAGCCACCCTCTTTCCTCCTAATACCCAACTTAAACCTCCCCTGACACAACTTCAGGCCATTCCCTTGGGTCCTGTCACTGGTAACCATGGAGATCAATGTCTGCCCCTCCTCTTCCTCTCATGAGGAAGGTGCAAACTGGGATGAGGTCTCCCCTCAGTCTCCTTCTGGCTGAACAGACCAAGTGACCTCAGCTGCTCCTCATACAGCTTCTCCCTTGGCCCTTCACCACCCTCATGGCCCTCCTTTGCAGGCTAATAGTTTAATGTTGTTATGTTGTAGCACCCAGAACTGCCTCCAGCACTGGAGGTGAGGCCGTCCCAGCTCAGAGCAGAGCAGGACAATTCCCTCCCTTGCCCGGCTGGCCATGCTGTGCCTGATGTCCCTCAGGACAGGGTTGGCCCTGCTGGCTGCCAGGGCACTCCTGACTCGTGTTCAGCTTGCCATAGACCAGGACCACCCTTCCCATGGCACTGCTCTCCAGCCTCTCGTTCCCCAGTCTGTACGTACTTCCAGGGCTGTCCAAACCCGGGAACAGAATCTGACACTTTCCCTTGTTGGCCTTCACTTGGCTGGTGACTGCTCAACCCTCCTATTTATTGAGGTCTCTCTGCAGGACCAGTCTCTCCCAGTTTTCCATTGCCTGTGAACTTGGACACAGAACTGGAAGGGATAATGAGCAAGTCATTTATGATGATGTTGAAGAGCACACAGCCGAGGATTGAGCCCCACTAGAGATGTCTGATGTCACTTCACTCACTATAAACCTTTGTGGCCAATCCATGAGCCAGCTGTTCACCCATCTCAGGACATGTTTATCCAGCCGACTGCTGGATATTTTGTCCAGAAGGATCCTGTGAGAGATAGTGTACCAAGCTTTACTGAAATCCAGAAAGATTACATTATCTGGATTCCCTTGACCAACTAGGCAGGTAAACGTGTCAAAAACAAAATCACACAGGACTTTCCTCTCATGAAGCTCTACTGGCTGTTGTCTTTCAGATGTTTTTCAATACCTTCCAGAATAATCTCCTCCACAACTTTATCAGACATTGAAGTGAGATTGACAGGCCCGTAGTTTCTGGGGTCCTCCTTAAAGCCCATCTTGAAAACTGGGACAATGCTCACCAGCTTCCAGTCAGCTGGGACCTCACTGATGATCAGTAAATACTTCACAAGCAACTCTTCCCTAAATTCTCCATAATCTCATTATAAAAAGAGTAAAATAATTTTCACTATGTTTTCACAAGTTTAATTCTTAAGAAATGGTTCAAGGATTCTCTTCCAAATATCATTTTAATCTCTACAAACTACATCCATTTTACAGATTCTAGTCATCTTCTGGTCTTAGCATTACCAGAAACTTGTAGGGCGATAGGTTATTTTCTAAAGGAATTCTATTGACACTAGGTACGTTAATCAATTCTTTGAGCAACAAACTACTGACATACCTCAGAAGTCACTGACAATTGTTTCTAATGGGCCTCTTTTAAGCAGGTAATGTAATGAATCTAAAAATCAGATAAAAAACACTTCCATGATGATGCTAGAAGCGGATGAGAAGTTTCATACAGATTGTTCATCTCAAGAATCACCTAAAATCACAAACTGCAATTAGTTTTTACTTTTTGGTAAAATGGTGTACTTGAATAGACCACATAAAGGAGCAACTGCTGCATAGTACAGCAATACTAAAACAGAGACCCATTCCTATTGAACTGCATTGAGACGGCAATTTGGGAAGACAAGAGTGTGCTTAAATAAATAAATAAATCATCACTGGCTTTTTGTTCCCTCACATTGCTCCCCAGTGCAGATAGGTAACTTGGATTAATGACATTTCCTTATCATCTAATTAGAAGTCTGGATGCAGTAAATTGAACATAAAATCTAAGTTTATCAGCTGTCTACATTTCAACAAAATTAAACAAAACAAAACAAAAAAATAAGATAGCCATAAAAATTTAACTCAGTTTCAAAACAAAAAAACCAAACAACCCCGAAGGAAAAAAAAATTAACAACAATCCAAAAAACAGAGAAGCACCCCCTTTCGGCACTTTAGGAAGTTTATCTTTACTACATTTATTACAATGTGATGAAATATTTGCTTGAAATATTGATCCATAATCAAACCTAATACAAAAACATTTTAAAATTTGAAAAGTTGAGTACTTTAGATTTGCAAAAGATGTAATTGATTGTTTGTATAACCCCAGCCTATAGTTCTTGTATAAATGTAAACTACTGCCCTTGTATCATGGCACTGTAATAAACTACATATGCTTCATAAAAAGACAAGCCATATCCTATCTTCATACAAATCTTTTGTCTGGATTTTTTTCGCAGTAGCAGTTGTTGCTGTTTAACTTTTTGCATAAGCGCGGATTTTCAGAAGCTGTCAATTACAGAAAAATGTTTTTGAATGGCACAATAAGGAAACAAGGCAAAACACAAGATGCAAAGATTACCTCCCTGCAACCAATTACTCTCTTAGAAATAACATTTGGAAATACTATTGTGCAACAGTTCTAGAAAGTCAAGCAGCTTGCTACATGAGAAACTTAAGATCTTGAGAACTGTCCAAATAAATTTTTCCTTACTTTCTCCAAAGGAATCTTCTGTGCAAAGAATGCTCATGAAAACCTAGACAAGAACTGGAGTCTGTTTCCACAATAGATACAAACATTACAGAACATTCAACTCCATTTCTATCAGGCAAGTTAACAAGAAATTGTAATTAAGTCAGTCCTTTAATAATATGCATTTTATTTACATACATAAAGCAATATCCAGAAGCCAATTTTGTATTAAAAATAGTCAGCAGCCATTTAAAAATTATGCACAAAATAAATTTGATGTACTAAATGCCTTAGGAATATACAGTAGTTGTACGTCTATGAAGTTTTATATTATCATCTTCTATATATACGTTAACACAGACAAGTATTTTGCAATGTTAACATGCAAATGCCAGAACAAGTAATACAATTAACTCATATTAGCCAAAGATAGACAGTAGCTGCAAAATGAGGGGGAAAATTATATACATGATTTAAGAAAATAAGCTCACCCTGTCAAGAATAAAACAGACAGATTTAGTTTACTAGAATTCTAACACTCATTAGGCACAAACCCTTCAGTGCAAAGATCAAACACAGCCATTGCACAAAAATGCCACATACCGTATCATGCAGTATTCTAACACAATTAAACCTGTCCTTGATACCATAAACCTCATTCAGTAAAGAATTAAAGGAATAATGAGGGAGATTATTAAAATATCTGTTTAATTTAAAAAGCAAATATAGTGAAACAATAATTCTTGTTTAGAAAAACAAAACTATAAAATTGTCTAGGCATGAAAATAAATCTCTGCAGAAAATGAACTGGAATTCAGGTTTATCCACGACTTAGATACCTTCTCCAATGTTCAGCCTGCAGGTCTGTATTAATTCAAGGTTTACTTCAGATTCAGGATTGCAAACTGAGGAAAAATCCTTCCCCTACTGTTTACACACTGAACAGCATATACTCCTTCATGACCACTAACACCATAGTCAAATGCCAATGAAAAAGCAATTATATATGAAAATCTAGCTACATAACAAGATCTAAAGTTGTTTACTAAGGTAACAATCCCACAGTAAGAGTCATGGTAAACATACAATGCTTATGCTTTTTGGCTTCAGTCACTTGTTCAAGCTTTAATCTGCATGAAAACGATGCCAAAACTAAGCTTGAAGTACTACACATTGCCCCCTACTACTTGTTCAAATAGTATGCACAGGACCTGTTGTATGTCCAGTTCATGCTCTAAAATTATTACAAACGCTAAGAAGTTTTATGCAAATAAGGGCAGCCAGTGGAATGAGAAAACAGAACAAAACCGAAGAGAAGCTAGACAGAGAAAATATAAAACGACTTAGATGGGAAAGCAAAGCTATTCAATCTTAAAAGACCCACAAGTATTAGAAATCTCAACTGACATTAATTAAGTCCTCTGGAGTATTTGAAACACACGAAAACAAAGCCACCTACAAATGTAACAGGCATGACAACGCCAAACTTTGCACTATTATGTTGAAAAATTAGAATTTCTCCGCTAGAACAATACACACGATTTTGGAGAAAGTGAGCTTTAGTTACCAACTCTGCTAATAGGACCCTGTGGTCAGTAGGAAAAACAGACTTGCATTTTTAAGCAGGGCAAAGTTAAAGCTTGGACTAACTGCAGAGAAACAGAAAAGCATTTCATATTCTTGACACAGTAGAATTTGCTATCGTGACTAATCAATAAAACCACCAGTATGACAATCAGTATCCACCAGACTTCTATAGAAAGTCTCGTCAGGAAATCAATTATGCTCCTGCTAATGAACATATCAGATCATGGTATGTACACTGTATGGTATTTTTTAATCCTTTAAAGGAACTCCAAATAGGTTAGGACAGATTTAACACATCAACTGGAACATAAATACTGGGGCACTGTCATTATATAAAACTTTTATTAATTAGGGTAAGAAACATTAATTTCATTCACAAGGTCAAAGATCACACTGTTATTCATCCTAAATGACAAATGCATCAACTAGACAAACAAGCAAAATATACAGACCATTAAATTTGTACCTGAGAGAACTGGAACATGTTTTGTTTTATTTTATTTAGAAACAAAATCGTAGTGCAACCTGAAATCAGGAATAAACCTAAAGGTTTAATAATGATGTAATATGCTCAACAAACATTAGATTAAAACTAGATGAAAGTCATATCTACTGTTTCATGCTAGCTGCCAAATTTAGCATAAGTGTATGAACACACATTTTTCTAGTTGCAGCAGTATCTCAATTGAACTTATTGCTGTCCTGAATCTAAAATACTGACAATGACACTGGAAATATATTGGAGGTCATAAGTTGTAATAAAAGGAAAGTTAAAACATACATGCAGCCACTAATTTGAATAACAGGGCACCATAGTAAATCCACAATCTTCTGATTTTGATCTTTCGTCTAAAGATTCAAAGTAACAGCAATAGGTGCAAACAGTAGAAGAGAATGCATTTCCATTTCTAAAGGAAGTTTTCTTCAAAAAAGACAAGAGGCAGACACAAATAGCACTTAGGCTTTGCCTGAATTTTTTGTTCCATTGAGCAAAGACCCTCATGCGACAGTTGAAAGAACCGACACTTCAGTACTTCTTTGAAAGACTTGAGAATAAACAATAGAATCCTAGGGAAACTTCTTATGAAATACATGCAGCATGTACATAGCTATAAAATTGCTGGTTTAAGATCGTGGATATCACATTTTGATCGCTAATTGGAGTCCGGGGGCACAACAACAATTTAATTGGTTGCTCCCCTACAAATTTGGTCCTAGCCAAAAATACACATGTACTACCACAACCAGAGCTGCCAAAACCTGAGGTCCTTGAGGTTTTTAAAAACTAAAGGCATTTCTGTTGTAATAGCATGATCCATATAAAGACAGAATAATGACATTGACTGGAAACATCCACTACAAGACTGGCAGTTTAATAACATACTTTATCAGAAAATCTAACCTTAAGAACATTTAATAAAATGGTTGTAATATAAACTGATGTTTCTACTCCCCAAACTATACACCATATAGCAAAAGTAAATTACAAAATAATAATTCACTGTTCTTCCCAATGAACTGTATCTTCAACACCTAGAGCAATATTTCAAGAAGACTAATCATGTTTACAGAATTTTGAAGTTCAAGTTTCTGTAAAGTTCAAAGCTTTCCAAAAGTTAAAAATGTTAAACTGTCAGTGAAAATTATGTAAAAATTAAGATATTCAGTGCAACACTTCAAAAGTTCACATACAAATTTCTACCTATCAGCAAGAACTGTAATGTGTCAATTAAAAAATAAACAAAAAAACCCAACTCTGGATCATAAATAGATCCTATTTTTTTTTAATATAATGCAATATAACATTGATGTTTTTTTTTCATTACTGTCTTGTAAAAGCTTTTCTTTGGTTAGCTTTCACAATATCATCAGGAGATGCTGATTTGAAGTCAAACGGTGTTATGGCTATTGTAGGACCAGTTTCCTTGGGTTTTACATCTTGTACTTGTCTACTGTATAGGAAAGTTTTATGTATCCCAACTGCGCGCCGCTTACACACTTTTGGAGGATAACGGAGGCACAAGGTTAAAGCAAAAGCTGAAGGTCTTGCACGTAGCGCCTTTATCCATGAAAGGGACAAATCCTGCCTCTTAAGACCATGCCCTTTTTTGGGTTTTCTGTTTGTTTTGGCAAAACCAGAACACTTTCCTTGTTTTTCTTTCACAAGTTTTGTTTCAGGACTTAAGATATTTGACTGTCCTACCACACTTTTCTCTGTAGATACACCTGCATTTTTTACAAGGACACTTAAATCAATGTTGGTTCCTTGGGAGGGCCTCAGTTCAATTACATTGCGCACAGGCAAGTCCGTCCTTTGCTCAGTTTTATCTATTTCAATAGTCTCTGCTATTAAATCCGAGAGTGATAAATTCTCAGCCTCCTTTACTGGAGAAATTTTGGAAAGAGCTAGAGAAGACAAAGATCCAGTTAGCTCTGGCATCCCACCTGAAGTTTGGGGTTGACTTACTAGTTGTGATAATGATGAGGTTCCCAATTTCCTATCTGTGAGACTCGCTGTTGACTGGGTGTAAAGATCAGCCAAAGAGTAACAATGGCTAGCACTGCTTTCCTGGTGCTCCTGAAGCAAGGCAGCCAATGATGTGCTTCCAGATCTTAACACTGGCAAAGCAGTCATGTCTGAGGAGGGGTTTTCTTGCTTTCTACTTTGTGCAAGTGAAGAAAAATTTTCAAGAAGTTCACTCTTTTTACTTACAGTATGACTGACTTCATTATCAAGAGCCAAGTTTCCTAAAGCACTTGCTAAACATGGAGGACTATAAAAATTTGCATCACTAATACAATCGGAAGTTTTTGAGGAAACAAGAGGAATGCTGTGTTCAGGACTCCGAGAATCACAAACCACATTCTGCATCAGCAAGGATTTCAAGTCCTGTGTTTCCTTGCATTTCAGTGAGTTACTTCCTATGCTAGAGTAAATATCTTGACTGTCAGGAACCAAACTTACTGCATTAGCCCTTTCTGGTAGTTGCTTCTCTGCCTGTTTATTCACAGGTTCACAAAATGATCCTTTACACAAATTATCACTGAATGCAGATGACAGAACAAATGAAGATGATTTCAATCCTTTCCCTTCACATGAAGGTATATTGGATTTTTCAGAATTTGTAGTTAATGAATAAAGAGCTGAATCACTTTTGGCTGTCAAGTTTCCAAAGCCAGGTTTGTTGGTGGTGTCAGCAAAATTGTCTATTGCACAAGAAAAACTGTCTGTATCAACGAACATTTCTGGACAACAATGTAAGTCTCCTTACCTTACAATAGCCAATAGTTTTCAGGTGGAAGTCCAGTCACAACGAAATATCCCATTTTTAAAAAGTTGATAGCAGCAACAAAAAAAAAAATCAAGAAACATGAAAAGGCATTCAATTACTAAGTGTCATCCAAAGGTAAGGAATGTTCTACAACTAAATTACAAGTATATACTGAAGTACATAATGAGCTTTAAGAATTAGCAGAGAATGCCAGTAAAGACTACAAATATTTAAGTACAAATCAAAATAAGAAAGTTATTGTATAGACACTACCCAAAAAGGGAGATACTAGGAATGAGAGATGTCAGTTTACCAAATAATTACAGAAGCACTAAAAATTTAAAGATGCTTTCTGAATTTTAGGATGTGCATTAATTCAGTTAAGGCATATATTATAAATCAGAAACAATCATGAACTGCAGATGGTTGCAGCTTAAATTTAAACTGACACCGAGGTGTTATTTTGAATTCTAGATCAAGAAAAGCTCTTTCCTTTAAATGTTTTAGAACACACAGTAAGTCAGTCTTACTATTTTCCAAGAAATGACTATTGCAATGATAAGTGACCTCACAGTTTGTAAAGCCCAAATTAAACTGTTGATAGAAATTAATCACCTTGAATGAAAACAATTAAATATAAGTATACCTTTTGTAGTCTTTGCTAAAATCATAGCATCCTTATTCTTGGTCTTCACATTTTGCTTACTGCCTTGTGAAAGCACAAGATTCAAAGCCTTTTGTACATCAAAATTAGTATCCAGTACTGCTTGCACCATTGCTTGTTCTGGTATGGATTCTGCCAAAACTTCTCTCATTTGATCAAGGCATGAATTAAGACGAGCTGAAAAAAACACATTACTGTTACAAGCTGCCCAAAAACATGATTTCAATGGCCTAACCATTAGCACCACACCTCCGATTAGTGAACAGAAGGGAAAAATATTACAATAAGGGTTAAAACCTTTAGAAACTAATTTCAATCGCATTTACTGTTCTGATAGACTTCGTTCCTACACCTTGCAGAATATTTGACCTATTTCAGATACTGCAATAAAGAATATATTACTGACTATTCATTAATCTAGAAAGTCTCAGTACTGAAATATTTTGATGCCATAAAATAACTACCTTCACTTCAGAGAAGACATAAAAATCATCACCTTAAAATCATCCAAAGTAATGTAGTAGGTCTATGTACAATCCCACTGAACAGCACATTTTAAGTGTTTACAGACGCTACAGTTTACACCCAAAGTAAAACAGTATTTTCAGGGTCCTCAGGTCTTAACAACTTAAAACCTGGATCAACATGTCAGGTTTCAAACTATCTATAATCTTTATCTTATCTAAAACTGCAATATATTTTTGGCTGATAAAATCCATTTTCCTTAGAGCATATTTCTGCAACTACGATGAGCCTTTATGAAGATACTTGCTGCACAACAAGAGACTGAAAATTCACCAGGTTGCCACTCACTGGAAGCCATACAAACACTAAAGAGAAGAAGAAAATCTCCCTGAAATCCCAGTTTCTCTCAGTTCAGATTTCAGAAAACAGGAACTGAAGAACAGAAAGACAGCTACATATTTCTACTTGAACATCCCCTGGAAGATGTTTAAAGAAGTTTGCTTAAGGGAATTCACCACTATAGAATTTCAGCCGCCATGAGGTTACTTTTATTAGCACCCTTCACCTATAATTCAGAGAGCAAGTGAATCTTCCCCAGGCATTCGCCCTGCCAAACAAGTATGGGCAGACCCTGCACAATGTGCTGGTTGCCATTTTACTATCTAATACTCAACAAGAACAACCTTATGAAACTCTTTCCAGCCACTCTGTCTACATCAATAATTTTGTAGTAATGGCCAACACTACTTACTGTATCAAACAATAGGTCTTGTGAGACCACTGCTGTTTTCACAGTAGAAGTAGGTATTTTGAGGTTTCTTTTCCCTCTTTTTTTAGTCCAAAATGTTACTTTCCTTCCTGCTCCAATACCAGTTCTTAACTGACTGAGTCCATCAAAAGCATTCTGCAAAGCCAGAGGACTGCATTGTCTAGAACCCCTGTACCATTATACTGGCTCAGTCTCTCAAATTGCCCTCCACAGCTTTATTTTCTCCTGTAAAACCATGTATATTATTCCCCAATATATCATGTTTAACCATATCTCTAAGCATTAGCTTAACTTCTAGCAATTTCCTTGACATGGAATCATAATTCTTTCTAATTCACTGTTCTGAATTTTCTGCAACTTTTCAAGTACCAAATTTCAACACACTTTAATCTGATTTTTTCAACATTTTAAAAATAACCCTGATTATTTCTAAAACATTAAGAACTATATTAATACTTAGGAAAGAGACTTGTGAATCTTTTTCACAAAGCAAGTAATTAGGCTATTGGGCAGCAAGTTTAAAAAACAAAAGCAAGTAATTTTCCCCAGCCACTCAGCTCAGAACTCAGCTTGTAACGTGGAATTCACGGCTGTAAGACTGACTGGAAACAAAAGTCCTACAAATTCAAAACAGGGTAAGAAAAGCTTGTACAGAACATTGGCCACTTTTTCAAGGAAATGCGAGACTTTGAAAACCTCTTAAATATTGCTGATTCCTATAACTTGGAACACAAAACAAAAAGGAATCACTCTAATACTAATACTCAGTTTATAATATTTAAGAGTCAAGATCTGAGCTGTCAGTACAGCTGTTCTCATTTCTCCACATAAAATCTCATTATTTCTGGAAGCAAACTAAGAACACATTTCAATGTATGCAACCAAGTTACAACTAGTACACAAAAGGTAGTAACGAACTTGAAGAATAACCACTGAAGGAAGGTCGCTCCCTTGAAGGGTACTGTTTTATAACAAGATTCCAAAACTGAGAGCAATGTCAGTCAAGTAAGAAACATTAATTCAAGACTATTCTAGTAAATCTTTAATTCATGTAAGTGATTATTATGATAGTTGTTTTTTATAATTACCTCTATCGACTTCCGTCAACTGATGAGTGGGTGTAAAACAACCAGCAGCAGCATCAGTACCTTCAGAGCCATATTCTTCTTCTAATGGCTCAGCAAACGTGGCTGGTTTGTCTCGTCTGGAGTAAATAAATTGAGCTGCTGCATTAGGTAAAAAAACAAAGTATTAAAAAAAAGTCAATTGTTTTTTCCTCCTTTAAAAGCAAAACAAAACTAAAGGTAAAAAAAGTTAGGATGCTGAACTGTGGCAGTGGTTTCAAGAGGGTGGTGAGACACTACTGTACAGTAACTACTACCTGAGGACTGCACAGAGCATACAACAGCTCATGCTAGAATATAAGTAAGTTGCCACTACAGTGAAACTACAGGTTGGACAATATCCTTGTATCCACAGAATGCAATAATTCTGCACAGTTTATCATTACAAAAAAAATCGTACTTCAGGTTTGAAAAACCAGTATTTTCTATACAAATCTATGGCCTAATGTCTTTAGAACCTTACACAACCATTTTTAAACTCAGTTTAAATTTTAATAAGTTAGCATGAAACTAACATTGCTTTTATAGTATATGACTGTTAAATTACTGATAAGAATGGAGTTGAACACATCCTTTCTTTCTTGGAATTTCATTAGAAATATAGCCCATGAGTAAAAACAAATATTCACACGAAACTAAATAAGTGCACAGTTTCACTCTGATTTAGCAACATTAAGGCATATACAGATAAAACTCCGTGCTGAGCAAGAGCACCAGTCATTATTCTCTCTCTCAGAAATGTGCAAAGGATAATGTAAATAAATTGCCTTAGGCCATGTAATATTCTCCCCAGCTCTGAAATCGGTATAGAAAGCAGGTGTATATCCAGAAGTAGCAACTCTTAGCAACTGTTTCCCAAATGCATACTCGCCATTTCATATTCAATCACCATAACTGAAGCAACTATTGTTACACAACCTAGATCATATTATTTTATAATTGAAGCTTCCACACTGACAGTTCTTAGGAAAATTATTGTGCACAGGCAGGAATTAATTTTGCCATTTATCAGTCTATACTTGAGCAAAAAGTACACACTGCACATTTTCATCACTGAAATCATGGGAGAGGATCAGAGTTTTAAAGGCCTAATTATCTCAGGTTCCTGCAGCCAGAGGTCACACACTAAATCACAGTCACAATGGATCAGATCCAAATCAGCTACGTGCAGTAGCACAGCTTCATGTCAACACCAGCTGTACTATTTCCAGGGCCTACCCAGCTCTAGAAACATTGCCACCAAATCTGGGGAAACCTTAAACTGATAATCTTACCAGAGACTCGACTGGACAACCCAACCTAATGGTTCTAGGGCCAGGCTGAATTCCGCTGGGCTGAGCAACTCCAGTTCCGCCTTACCTGAGCACACAGCCATCTCTATTTTTAAACCTCCTTTGCAACACTGCAAATGCTGGAAGGCTGATTAGCTCCACGTGATCTTGCATGATCTGCAACCCACAATGAGACTCCTTGCCCCACATTTACTCAAAGCTGAGTAGACGACATCAACTACCAGGAGCACAACTGTTAAGCCCAGGTAGAGCCTACTAACCATATGAAAAGATAGCAAATGTTTCAAGATTATCAATACATTCCCACAGAGCAGATTTTTACATTACCAAGTACATTCCAACCATCTAGGATAATGTAAGACTCAAGATGTGGCCAGTTGTCTAATGCCTAACACGACATAACTGACTGTAACAGGATTATGGCCACTAGGCACTTTTCTAAAGTGTCGCTAGCTTTTAAAATTTGTTTTAATTTAGAAAGAAATATCAGAACAGGTATCAATGGATAATTATTTGAACTAACCTGTTGAAGGAGAAATGCAATAATCATCTTCTACTGATTGGCCATACACATCATCATCTTCAAAGTCTATGAAGCAAAAATAGCAAGATTAATCTGCACAATTTCTAAATAATATTATAATTTAAAGCATAGGTTTTGCACATTATTTTATGAAATAATGCATTTCCTGTATTCCAGAAGTTCAATGAGGTTCTGTTTATTTACCTAGGAAAGAAGTAACCTTCTAAGTTCCAGTAACAGACTTCTACTACAATAATATAATTTAACATTTAATACTCCATTCATTCGGCTGAAAATTTTCAAGAGCTACCATACTTCACACCTCCTCCTTCAGCATCTCCTTTGCCCTCACAGACTAAACCCAGTTTTCTACAATTCCACAAATCTTTACCCATGGCACTTCTCTTGATATTTTTGCTTGACTTTTCAGTCCCTACGCCAGACTGACAGTTCAATTACAATTTCTACTCCAACAGCTCAGGATCAGCATTTCTACTCAATTCCTATGCATTTCTCACCTTTCTTCTCTATTTTATGCTCACACCCATCCAGCTTTCAAATTAAGTTCAGCAAGGCAAAAAAAACCAATTCACAATTCCCTTTGAATATGCAGAATTGATTCAGGTAAAAAGCAAGTATCTCAACACTTACTTGAAGATATTCTTTCCTCATTAAAAAAAGGTACCAAGAAATACAAAGAGTGAGGTACCAACTTCCCCTCCAAAAACTAGTCCTGGTATTATATCAATCTTAAAAAAAATAGTGTAATTTTCATTAGGTAGGTAATAATGACATACGTTTAAAAAGTAACAAACCATTATTAAAGATTCTACTGTACTTGGCCGTTTCCTAAGTAACATCTGTTTTTAACTGTTTTAAAAGACAGACCACATCATGCACTGACCACAAAAATTAGTATTTAAAAACTACATAAATTACAGAGAACAGAGTAGAAGCTACTGAAGCATTCCAGCTGTATTGCCAAGATATATTCAGATGGAATATCACATGTGGTTATGATCATAGTATCTCAGAAGGAAGAGGAGGGGGGAAATGGAACACGGTCAAATAAAGGCCAGAAGATCTAAGGCCTCAGAAGTCTTCCTATGAAAGGAAACCAAAAAAGACTGTAAATATTTAGTTTAGAAATGCAACTCATATTTGGGCATTACAGAATCCCGTGCAGCATAAAAAGAACATATTGCATTTAGTAGAGAAGAAGACACAAAGTCTGTTTCCTTTGGGCCATACATGACTCCTTGTGACTACGGAAGAAACATGGTACCAGGGTACAGACCTGACGTAACCTCAATCATGTCTCCAACAGTAACAGCAACTTAATGGCTACAGCAAATAACTGTGTATCTCAGCAAACTCATTAAAAGATAGTCTGATGAGTGTATGAACGCTGAAATTAACTCTATGGAATACGCACCCAGCTTCTCAAAAGCCAGAGATTCAGCTGAAATTGACATTTCAACCAAACTGTGATGAGAAATAGTCTCCAGAGGAGGAAAAATCAAGCAGTAAAATTCCCAGTCTAGTTCAAGATTTTGCCAGTATTAGGTAAATTTACACTAGCACAAACTGCAAGGTGTACACAGCCAGCACAGCTTATATGAATTTTCAACTTCCAAGAAATTCCAAGATCGGAGTGCAAAACCTAATTTGTACATAAAAACCGTGTAGCCTGTTCACTCAACAGAAGACTAGAGGTGGGCTGAAGCATTTATTGCATTTTTTTAACAATCTAACAAAGTGAAGCAACAAAATTGCTGCCCCCTTACCAAAGAATTCCTTAAAACATCGGTATGAACTGAAGTGTGTCCATGTATCCACAGCCCAAGCCAAGAAAAATAAAGACTTCGAGGGGTAAAAAGAAGACTGATTTAGAGTTTGCCTAAGTTAATAGGGCCAGGGCACAGAGAAAGTTGCAGTACTGCAGGTACAAGCCAAGTTCTTATGGAAAGAACTCCTTCATTCTAGGCAAAAAAAGCCTAAGTAAAATGACAGGTGCGTGAAAAAGAGATTATTCCCTAAATGCATCTTTAAGAATTACATTTCCTCCTCAAGTAACAGCTGTTGGCGCCTATCTATTAACATCAGCAACGCTTTGCTAGAGTTTGGCCACGAATACAATTTTTTAAGTTCTTCAAGACTAAAGACGAATGGGTTCAACCGTACTGAGGCTTTTATCAAGGCACTGCCGCTACTAAAAAGCAGAGCCAATTTGGGCAGCTCAAGGCAACGCAGGTAGAATGCAGCTGTGGCTTGGACCACGTACCAAGGCCACGCTCTCCCCGCGCGGAAGCTCCCGGGAGGCGCCGGAGGAGGAGGAGGAAAAGGACGTCCTGCACGGCCGAGCGGCCGCGTGTGCCGTGCCCGACCCTCCCCACTCGGGCGGGGAGCGGGCCGCGAACGGGGCGGGGAGAGGCCTCGCCCGGAGCGCCGTCCAACCCCCGCCGAGGGGAGGTGAGGGGGCGGTTTTTCCCCTCCCACCGCCCCTGACAGCCCCCCAGGCCCTCCCCTGCTGCCGTGCGGCCCCGCCACACGCTCCCGCCCGCGGCCAGCGGGAAGGGAGGCCCGGCCGGTNGCGGCACTCGGGGCGGAGCTGTCGCTGTCGCGGTGGATGGCAGCGCAAGGACGGTCTCGATGATCGTGGAGGCCTCTTACAACCTGAATAAACGTTGCTGTGGTTCTGCAGGGTCTAGTAGCATAGAGTTTACTTGGAGTAGCGATCTGTTTAGCAATGTAAGTGCGTTACAAGGAAAAGATAGATATGAGGTGCCCATTTTCTGTCAATGATGAGTTTGATTCAAGCCAAAAAATGGGAAGCTCCGCATGCACCCAAGTAAGGAAGTGTTTTAAAGCTTATTCAAAAACAGTTGTATCATTGATGAAAAGGGAGCATTCTGGATAGGCCTAAATTCCCTAAGGGTATGCTTACTTAAACACACTTGAAGGAAGTCTGTGATCTGTGAGCCACCATAGGAACAGGGTTTGAAAGGCTTTGAAATGAAGTACAAGGCCTTTCTCAATTCTGAATCTGAAACAGCTCCAGCTGACCTGGTGTTTGGTGACGAGTAGCCATTACAATACAGGGACACTGACTAGTGAGCAGGCTTAATTGAGCTGCTGTAGGTAAACGCAAGCTGTAATAATTAGCATTGTTGCTGGCAGTGTTAAGAAGCAAAATGTCAAAACATAAGGCTCCATGGAGCCTTGAGCTGACTACATTGGCACATCGCTGTGTCGCTTTCTACTGCCCGAGTTTCAGCCTGCAGGAGCAGTTGCAGTGCCAAGGGTTCAATAACCAAGAAATGTCCCTACAGCTACTCCTCTTGCTGAGGCAGACAGGGAAGGACAAGCAGACAGGCCTTTAAGCTCTGGTGAGAAAGGGAGTTGGTATAGAGATCCTGGTTCAGGAGCTCCAGCTCTGGCAGAATCTGTTAATATTATCTGCCATCCCAGTTGTTCCCCAGATACCCGCATTCACCTATGGGCTCAGGTGCAGCATGCTGGGCAGATGATGCCATTAATATTTCTGAATATTTCTGGTATTTTCATCTTTGAGACCGTCAATAATTTATTTAACATGTTTTCATCCAGTCTTAACAATACCAGAAATCGAGCCCCCCTGCATGCTCCAGGTGTCCTCCGATACCCCAGCACACAGCCACACGTCCCTACAAACACACATGCCCTGCTTCTGTACCTGACACCTAACTATTGTCTTGTTCTTGCCAAAACTGTCACTGTCTACCACTCCACATCCTTCCTGGTCACTGCCAGAGGCGGGGAGTATTGACCATAAGCCAAAAGTTTGTGTTCGTATACAAATAAGAATGCAAAGGTGCAGATTGTTTCCTAATGTTATTTGCATATTTCTAACTAATTTCTACAGAGAGGCACATGCAGCTGAACAGGCTTAGGCTCTATATAATGCTTTCATACAGTGCTAGGATTAAAACAGATTTGGAAACAAAGATTTCTGATCAATACTGGTGTCCTATTGACCTTCAGTGTCCCAAATGTTCTCTACAGCAGAGGTTTGACCGTAGTTATGCTAATCCTTATCTGTCCCAATCTCTTAACATGAGCCAGAGATACAAAAGTGAAGACTTGTGATAGCAATCCATTATTACTACAGCCAGGGTAGCACACTTCTAAATTCAAAACCTGATTGCGGCATCTGCTTTCTGAGCCTTCAATGGAGTAACTTGAGACACTGTATCACTACAACTATAGAGCATCCTGCCAGTCCGCCTCCAACAGCTTTACTTTGGAAAAGACACCCCTTCCAGCCTCTGAAATTACTTCAATCCCATTCTTCAAATGTTAAAAACTCCAGTAAATATTAATCATGTAAATGTAGCTTTTTTTTTTCCCCATCCAGGTAGTGACAGTTCTCATTTCTCACACTGGACCATTCTGTTGCAAAGATATTTCTTTTATCCTTCTTATGGATGCTTTTTAGATAAATCACCAGCTATTTACCAAATAATAAATTTTTAATATTTGAAATTTTTTATTACCTTCCTTGATTTTCAGTGACTGTGACCTCCACAGATATGATGCTCATTTCATTTGCTTGATAGTCAAATGTAATATGGTTTTCAAGATTGCAAAATTAGTTCAAAATGGGAAAATAAATAACAGTTGTAAAAATATAAAGGTGAATATAAAGGTAAGCCAACTGGAGGAGACGATATAATATGTAGTCTTTCCATGGTGTTAACAGTGAACTTGAAAGGTTGCTATTTTTCTTCATTTAAAGTGCAATAGGTTATATCATACAAGACTGAATGAAAAAAAACCCAAAGACAAAAATTTCTTACAGGAGCACAGTTACTTCATATTATATTAGTATCTTCAAAGAGTCATAAATACACTGTGATTATTCCTTGCCTTTTCTTAATTCTGAGACCTATGTAAATGTTTTAGGGAAAGTTATTCAATAAATAATAAGCTTCAGTCCTCAAGCCCTAGCTATACCTCAGTTAGTGCTACTTGTACTTTCATGCAAGGTTCATTAAAAGTGTTCATCTGATAGCAAAGCAGTCTATAACTAAACATTATTCCTTCAACAGCAGTTAAAGCACCTTCAGAGAACCTCATCAGTCTGGCTCCAGCAGCTCTGACTGAGGAGTGACTAACCGGGTCACTTCTGGCATTCATTTCCTTCCTGCCCACTGAGATGATATATTACTTTAACGTGTGTGCCTTAAGAACTGAACTAAGATCACCGGTCTCAATCCAGATGGCAGCATTTCTGGTAATCCTCTTTTGTCAGCAGTCTGCGCGGCACTCCCAGCCCAGCACTATGATTTTTTTTTTTTTTTCTGTAACTGTAAGAATCAGTTAATAAAATATTTAATAATTTCATTTTAGCTAAGTGGAAAGTCTTTCATATGATGTTATATCTTCTTAAAGTGAAACTGTCAAGCTTTTTAGTAGTTTAGTAGTCTTAGTTACAAAGTATTCAGTCTGTTTCAATATTGTATTGTCCTTTTAAACCAAAGTGAAGCAAGCCTGGGTCTGGGGAAAAACCAGCATAATTCCAGATGTTTTACCACACTACCAGGTGTGGGTGTTAAGTTCTAAAATACATTATCAATGTCACTAAACGTATTCCCAGCTGCTAAATGATCTGACAAGCTCAAAAGAAATGCAGCCAGTAAATACATCTGGTTTTGTCTAAAATGATACCATATAGACAGAAGCTGATTTAGAAGTTAGAAAACAAAGAGCATTAATAAATTATCATTTTGTACATATGGTAAATAGGAAGTGTCTCAAATTTTCCACAGTATGAATGAGCTTGTTAAATATATTTATTATTTCTTTGGGGATGGATCAGTGCAGAATAACAAGTTTCACATATGAGTGATTTATGTTAAGACTTTACACAGTTTCAACAGGATCTATTAACAGCTAAGTTAGATGGCAAACAGTAGTGTAATGACAATTCAATCTGGAAAAGTGACCTATTTGTAGAGTTTAACACAGAATCATTAAGACTAGAAAAGACCTTTAAGATTATTGAGTCCAATCCAAGCATAAATCTAACGCTGCCACATCGACCACACTTGTGTTCATCACAAGTGTGTAAACTTCCTGTTACAATAAGGAATAAAATATTTCCGTGGCTTTAGGTACATCTATACTTTCTGAAACACTTTGATTTCAATCCCAAATTCCCCTGTCACCCTGCTGCCTCCCTGCTGGCTCTCAGACTGCTTCTCATCTGCAGTGACCCAAATATTGGCCCAGAAAGGGAAGTTCAGTCTCTGCAAGAAGAGGAACTGCTTTGATCTGCACAGCTAGGTGAGAAAGAGTTCAGATTCAAGCATGGTTGCCAAGAGCATGGTAGCTAAAGCCACTGTGAAGCACTCAATGAAAACCTATTATCTCTTGGTTTCACCCCGAATAAAAACAGTATTTTATTACAACAGAGTGGCATTCACTTCTAGTTGGTCTATGAAGTTTATTGTTAGTACAAAGAGAGATAAGTGATGAAAATCATCAGGGGTATGGGAAGTTTCTTATATGAAGAAAGATGAAAAGGATGAAGAGAAGATGTATAAAATGGAACATGACCAAAATTTATACTAAGAGTGGCTCAAAAATAGCCATAAACAGAACAGACAATTGGAGATACAAGCATCAAAAAGTCACCACAGGACAGGGTTTTATTCTCATAGCTTTTGTCAATTTCCTTGAAACCAAAAGAGAGCAAATTTTAAACTGATTAAAGTAGATAATTTTCATTCAGTACAAAATTAGACTACAAAATTCATGAGCAAAATAAATGATCATGGCTAAAAAATTAGCAACTTTCAAATAATTGAGATCCTTGTGTAGATGAAAAGAATACTTAAACATGATCACAGTAAATATTTAAAGTCTATATAAAATTCTGTAAGGTATGAAAATTTTCATGTTAGAGATTCCATCTACTTTTCTTGTTGCAGGTGACTGGCAGGATAAATTAAGGGAGCTGCAGATCTAAGAAAGAGGCAAAACAGAAGGCTGTCATTATGACTTGGTTGAATATGATGCACGTGTCCACACTAAAGCAATTTATTATGACACATATATATATTTATAGTGCATATTGGCAGCATTCTGTTATGTGTGATTATATACATCAAATTATCAAGCACTTTTAGGTTTGTCATGGATCCTGGCTACTACCATAAACTGTGACTTCATCAATTTGTCTGTAATGATTGGAGATAAAGATGCAATCAAGCTTTCAGTAACAGCTGTGAGACCTTTTTCTACTGCATCTATAGGAAAAAAAAAAAAAAAAAGCACCAAAAAACAAATGGAACTTAGATCCTGGAAAATGTCTTTTGAGAGACATTACACAAGTATCCATAGCTGCAAATCCAAGCAGGGTAAATATAGTTTGAGAAATCCATCGCTTTTCTGTATAGAGTAATTCATGACACAAATCTGACTGGGACATTCCACTACTGGTCTCTTCTTATATACCTTAAATAAAAAACAAATGCTGACACATGTATGCTTCTGGGAGGCACAATAATATTTAGCTTGTTGGGAAGACAACTTGTTAAAATCTATGTTAGAATTACTCTGATTTTGTATTCTGTGTTCTGCACTTTCACATTTTTGGGACATGCCTTTGACAAATCCAACCATATATTTTGGGCCACTGAGTCAGGGAAAGCCCCTGTACTTGTCTCTCTCAGAAATCCACTACCTCCATGGTTATTCTGAGTCGCATTTCTTAGCACAGGAGACTCAGAACTGAAGCTGTAAAACTGAAATACATCAGGTTGCAAAGATTTATATGGTGTTATTAAATGTGTCAGGGAGCATCGTTTGATGAATAAGAAATGCAGCTTAATTTAGACTGATACTATATGTCAGTCTTTGACTAAAGTCTTTGTTTCCTCTTCCCCCAAAAGTTTCACTTTCAAAGGGTGATTCTTCAAGAACTTATCAAGTCCCTCTTTATCTCTCAAACGATTCTCATGTACTGCACACTGAAAAATCCCAGAGCATGTATTGCTAATTCATCCTACAGTCACAGGATGAGGATATAATGCACTTTGGATGCTCTTTTATTTTGCATTTTTTGCTTTGTCATCTGGTTATATTTGGTGTATCCTAGAGTCAAATGCAGTCCTGCAGCATAATGACTCTAGCAGGGAATGGAAATCTTGCACAATAATATCCTTTTAGTTCTATATTTTCTTTTTATCTGATAATCAGAAACTACTTAACAAGATGCTCCTTTACTATCTAGTTTGTTTCACATGTTTAAAGTACAAAATTTGATCACTTACTATTAGAACAATGGCGTGTCTTCCAGGAGCTAATCTTTTATGGCAGATGCACTGTCTTAGAATGTATAAATCTATTAGAAAACCGATCTGATAAAAATTTATGCCTGCAAAATGATGATTCACTTATATCAATGTACTTGTCACTCAGACCTTAAAAAAATACATAATACCACAGAATTGGGTGGGTGCTTTAAATATGCAAGACCTCGATAATAGGAAAACATTAGCCACAAAGTATAAAGGAGAAACATCAATTGAAAAATAAAATTACCAGTCCAAAGTTTCCAAGATTGTACAGCATATATTATGAACAGCAGCATGTAAGCTTTTGGTCCTAAGGTGCTGCAGCAGCTACCTCGTGGGTGACAGCATAATTTCAGTTTAACTGGAGGTATCTTACTCATCTCCCCAATTTTCATATCTGTGCTTTATAAAAGCAAACATGGCTTAGGCCTTATGAATCAATATTTTGATACTGGTGTCCAATGCTGAACTGATGTGGCTGTGTTCTAATTAAACATCATGCTACCTCCAAAAAAACCCATCAGAAAAAAATATTGTCTCACTTTCTAAGCTATCTCTGAAGATAGGTTAACTATACAAACACTTGCTTTATGTGCTTAAAATTATAATTGTTTTATGTGATTTTGTTGCTGATCGCAGATGTGGTTAGCTTTCATCTTTGTATTGAAGTCCACATGTGTTTTATGTTTGTATCCATGGAATGAATTCCCTGAAAGACAAAACAGCATTACAGTGTAAGCCAAATTCAGTTAGCATTAAAGCTGGGGGTTTTTTTCCCCCAAACCACATGTGGACACAATGGTTCTTTCTGTCTCTTTTCTATGGATAAAATATTTTCCCACAATACTGGTACCTGGCACCAATCATTCCTGCAGACAATACCTGTCTAACACCAGAGATTAATACCTCTGACTTACAATATCAGCTACATCATCTTTGAATGGAGGAGATCCCTGCAGCAATGAAGTCTCTCTTTGCCCTGCACTCATGGAAATAAAGAATGAACTTAATTTTCCTTCTATGTTAGTAATTTTTGTGGAGGCTTTGGGGAGGGGCAGGGTTTGCAAACTTTTATAGAAGCAAAGTTTATGAAAAAAAAACCCAATTTTCATATATTGAATCATCATAAATTCAGTGGCAAGAGGGGGGCTCATATTAGTGCTCCCTCAGATGGAAAAACATGTTAAAAAAGTGAATGTTACATGCTCTGTGTATACACAGTTTCACATTAGTGGTAGTGTGGGCTCAGTGATGGGTTACAGCGATATAGAGACCATTCTGGTTACAGCTGTGAAGATTAGTTAGGGGACAGCAGATACAGTGCAAAAAAATCCGTGTTTCATCGCTGCTTGTGGAATAGCTTCTTTTATTTGACATAAACTGTTCCTGTAGTCTGAAGTATTTCATAGAAGTCATCAAAGACTATCCACATTACTTCAATTGACAGTAGGATATTCAGGACTTACTGAAATTACTTCTAGTCAGTGTTTAATAATTGACACTGCAGGATTTAGAGTGAGTGAATTAAGTCACTATCATCTACTTCGCAAGGTATAAAAGTATATTAAGTGAAATTTAATCAAGAATACATTTTAATCCTGCAGCAATAAATTTAATAATAAAGCGTCTTCTTGCCACTCAAAACCCTCATTCTGGTGAAGCATTAGATAGATGCATGAATAATTTGCTGGATTTCAAAAATTTGCTGTTGTAATTTACAGCTATGATGCAATGCCAGCCCTCTGTTGCCAGCCCTAACATAATTCTGTTAAAGGAAAGTTTAGAATCATTGGAAATGTTACCATCAGGATGAGTAAGGGCATCCTTTGCAATAGTAACAGAAAATATTTCTACTTCACTTTAGTTCATCTGTGGTCACGAGGGAATCCACATTTCATTCCCAATAAAAGCTACAGCAGAATGCTACTAATACTGTCCAGCTAGAAGATACTGGTCACCATTTTATAAAAATTCATTTGGGGCCTGGTCCAAACCTTTAGGAAGTCAATAGAGATAACTGCATTTTCTTTCATGAATCAATTTAACACTAACCAGATCAACAAAATATATAAGTAAGAGGATTTTTGTAGAACAAAAGCACAAAATTGTGTTAGACAGCCTATTACTGCTAGAGAAACCATGAGCTGAGTAACAAAAGATGATAATAATAGGTATAGCAAACTTCTTATCTATGTTCTCAGGCAGTGAGAAAATGTCTATGGATGTTATCTGTGGAAGCACAAGATCATATTTTTAAAAAAAGTGAAATATGGCAAAGAGGAGGCAAATAGCCAAGGGCCTCTTTGAGCCTGAGGAGGTGGGAGAAGAGCACTGGAACCAGCCAGTCCTGAACCTTTATTTGACCAAAGGGGAAGGCATCAAGTGAGTTCTGCTAACAACCAAGAAATTCAACTGGGTCTGTGGATTCCTGATGGTAGGGGCCTTAGTCAGGGGAAATGTCGTGTTTTGCTGCTTGGTAAGGCTTGCATTTCAGGTAACGAACTAAGCCTGAGGGAAGGGCCTTAAAGAGGCTTGGGCATGGTTCTGGGTTTTTTTTCTTGGCAGGTGAGGAAGTCTGCAAAAAAATATGGGGACTTAGCAACTAGTATGAGCACTTCACCTTGCAATAAAGACATTACTATTTCCAGTATTCTAAAGCAGACTTGACATATTATATTTCAGTGCATATCAAGAAAAAACATCACCTCTCAAAACAAAGAGGAAAAAATAGATATTTTGTGATCAATTGATTTGAAATTTTTAAGAAAACTTCCTGTTTGTTGAAAAGTCACTATTCTTCAACCAGAAAAAAATGCTTGTCTCAGGCTGTAAGCCGTTTGGAAAAAGGATTGTCTGTATCTTTTTATGTATTTTTACCCTACTGAGAACAGCCTGATTCTTCTCCAGAAATAACACACAAAACCAATAGCAGTAAAACACTGTTATCTCAAAGATTAAAACAAACACATATATATTTATGACCAGTCAAAAAACTGTCAATGTATTGGAAGTCCACTTGTAAGTCTTATAGTAGAGTTGCATTTGTACACATTCCATGACTTCTGTAGGCTCCTGAAATAAATTAATGTTGTCCAAAAGAGCATCATTGGTTGATCCTGCAGATGCCTTTAATGTGATTACACATTAAGTTTACAGGATTTAAAAATTTCACTTTATAACCTGTATGCAACTACCCTATCTTTCTAAAAGTCTGTTCAGGTAAAGACCCAGAGGAACTGATTTTTCTCTCTTTCATGTCTCATCTGAAAAGAATCCTGATCTATGTGTGAAATAGTAGAAAACTGTATTACTTACCAATGTAAATTGAAGAACCCATGATTAGTCACATTGGTTCTGAGCTTCCAAGGCACAAAATGAGCTATTGAAATCGTGTTGAGATGTTTTTCTATTATAAATAACCAGGGAGAAATCAATCAATTGAGAATGGAGGACAAAAATATAGCCACAATAAATATATATGCATGAAGAAAAGAAAATAATAATTTAGGAAAGTCAAAATGATTGCATATACTTCTTTCAGGAAGGGTAAAATCTGTAAAACTAGGTCTACATTCAGTTTTACCCAAAGAGATTGCTAATTTTTATGCTATCCTGTTTCTCTGGAAGCTAGATTTGTCTCTTACAGTATTTTACATCAGCAACAAGAAGCAAAACACAGGCAGACTTTCAATATAGTTTAAATGTGATCTCTGCATCAGCAGTACTGAAAAGAAAATTTTAGCTGGTGAAAGGGTGAATTTGTTGCTTTGATGTAAAAAGTTTTATTTCATGAGAATGCTCAAACAATCTGTTCCAGTTATAAGCAATGTGACTATTTATAGTCTGAGCCTAATAGAGACATAACACACTTGACTCTGTGAACAGTAAATACTTTGTGAGGGTTAGAAAGTGAAAAAAGAACTGCTTAGGGGCACTGCCACATGGTGTATAGCGTTTGCTGAGAATGACAATGCAACATCTGCAGATTCCCACAGGATGTGTAATTCTTGTTACTTCAGGGTCTCATCCAATTTATTTGACATTGTTGTAAGATTCACATAAAGATGAATTGATTTGGGTCCTTAGCTTGTCATGTAAAATACTGGCTAAATACAGAGTTTATATTTGGATAAGTGAAATAAAACCTTCCTATTCCCACACCCTGAATAAGCACTTTCACCTTGTTTAAGATCATTCCAAAAATAACAGGAAGCAGGCAGGTAATAGGTACTATCTGGCCTAAAATTATAATTGCAGCCCCAGGCAAGAAGGGAATAATGGATTCTTCTATACACATTTCCCCACAACTAGATCTTCAAGGAAAAGGGGCAAATATGATAATAAAGAATCCAAATCTTTAAAAACCTTTTAAAAGCAAATTGATTTAATCATTAATTTAAAAGTCAGTCATTTCTACCAGTTCTATGCAGCCCATAGTTGTTTACTATTTACTGTTTCCCTTCTTTACTTGAGGGATAAATGTCTAATGAGGAAAAAAGTATGGAGAGACTTGTATAACCATAGGTCAGCAGATGAGTGAAGAAAAGTAAGCTTGTGCTTAAAAAATGTAGATCTCAGTTGTCAGAGTGTGCAAATTCTAGATTTTAACTACTCTTTATTAAGCTTTCTGATGGCAGGAGTTAGGGACGGCATGAGCTGGGAAGGCATGAGCAGCCAGGAAAGCTGTACTGCCATGCTTGTTCGGAGGATCGTGTTGTACATTAGTCTATCCATCCGTCCATCCATCCTCTGTGAGTATAACCAGCTACCTGCACATTCCCATATGTTGCAAAGCTCTTATATTAATGGTGTTTGTGACTTCAGCTGTCAATTTCCTGATGTTTGTCAGTGACCTTATGTCCTGGTTTAGGGCAAATTAGGGAACTTCTGAAGGAGATTCCTTTGAAAATAACNGCTTCACCCTTGACAACTGCATTGAGCTCCAGTTCCATGGTCCCTGTTTGTATTTCAGCAGCCTCTCATGAACTAAACTTAGCCCAGAAAAGCAAGAAGTGAAGCCCACACTTAGTCTTTCAAGTGGCAAAGTGGTTGGAGGTAGAACAACAATGTTGACATGACTCAGTGACAGAAGAGGCAGACAGGATCATGGGAAGAATCAAGTGTGGCCTTCAGGTATCTGTTTGTCAGGAACATACACACACAAATGTGGGTGATCTGCAGGCAGCCATGTAACACCATCATCTTAACAGTGCAATCATGATTTAGGCTTAGGACAGTCCCTTCTGATAAAGGATTATAGCTAAACCACCATCAGTAAATTTAAAAAAAATAAGGCTATATGCAGTATTTTTTTTATTGTTTGATTCATGGACATGAGAATTCACATAACTATACTTCTCGAAGAGTGCCCCCATTAATTAGTGTAAATTTTTTCTACTGAGTATGAGGTGGTTTGTTATGCAATCTTAGTGTGACAATTCCTGGGGGATTTGTACACCATCAACAATAAGGGCTCTATGCTCATCAAATACATGGCCTGCAGATGATCAGTGTATATTTCTGAGCTCACATGATCTTGCTAAATTTGTCTGGGCTGAGGAAACTTGTTTTTCTCCTACCTGTGGGCCTCTCACTAAGAAAAAAAAAGAGTTGATTTCAGTATTTCCATCTCTGCTCTCAAAACCCTACCTGATTCTGAAAAATCAAAATGGGTCCCCTTAAAAAAAATCACAAAATGAAACATTGATTTCTGCAAAAACAAGAAAACATTTATTAAAAGGTGAATGAAACCTCCAGCCTGTGTGCAAAAGACATTGAGTAATTACCAAGAATAACATGTGTGATTTGTTTAACTAGAAATACCACATTTCATTATGCTTCTTTCAACAGACAGTGAAGATTGTAAGGCTTTTCCTGGTATCAGCAGTGAGACCTGGAAGACAATACTTTATACTCATTTATAACCCACACACAAGTTCCTGCTGATTTACAACTTAGCTACAGCATAATGGTAGTTCCAATAATGGAACTACCTTTAACCTTCAGACAGGTTTCATCCTTACATAAATTACTTACCTGGTTTCTGTGTGAGTTTATTGTTCCCTTCTGACAAGTGTTCTTTTCTGTCTTGTCCAGGAATACAGATAATTTTAAAGATTATAAATCAAGAAGAGTCTAATGTTATCATATAACCTAGCTTCCTACATAAACTATCTGAAGCAGTTCTTATTTGAATTGATTATATGGCTTTTAGAGGTACTGTTTTATCCTGATCTCTTGAGCAAATACTTAAAAGACAAAAAAAAAAGGTTGAGGCCTGCAGCCAGCTACCCCTGACCACTCTGCTCAGAGTGTGTGGGATCACAAGATACGATGGGAATGTGGTACAGAGTTTGAGGCTGTTGTATTTTGAAAGAGCTAAGGAGTAGGAGTCATGGTACGTGATGACATGGTTAGGGCCTCAAATTATCCTAGTGGAGGTAATTGACTTCACTGCTTAAAATGTGTTCTTTTTGCTTGCTAGTAACTCACTTCTTTATAAAAGCAGCTAATTTTCTTTTCAAATTTCTACACTGGACCTCTGACACTTACACAAAGTCAGACATGATTCATATTACTTTTGAGACTACTTCAAATATAGATGCAGGTGGCATCATGATAGTGTTGGATGTCACCCTCTGCAAAATGTGCCTTTCTCAAAACCACAGTCTGCCTTTGTGGTTGTTGTTTTAGAAGCAGCCCTTCAGCTGGTGTTATCACATGATGACACAAACTGTGGGAAATGAGACAATCAGCAGGTGTTAAGCGATCTTGAATACTAGACACAAAAGTGAAAAAAAAGACTAAAGTTGGGCCAAGGAGATACAAAAGCACCAGCAGTTTTGAACATTTTTTCAAGGCAAAAGCAACCCAAGCAAAGAGAATTATAGGTCATTCTGGCTACATCAGAGGAACTGCTGTGTGAGAGTAATGCATAAATAGCCAATAAAGCCATATCATCATGTGATTTTAAGATTTCCCTACTCTGTTACATCAGGCTTTCTTTAGGATCAAGTAGAAAAAACCTTTGATTTAGTGCTCTTTATTTGGAAGGTTTTGTTTGCAACAGTGAAGCCATAGAACACTTCATTGTTTTAGCTGGTTCTTTTTCAGTTGAACTTAGTTTCAGGACATGGATTCCAGGGTAACCATAGATCTGGGGCAAACTCTGTCCCAGAGCTGTTGAAGTTACAGTAGCTACTGTAAGTCAAATGTCATACATTTTCCTCTTCTTTTTTTTAGCTTGAATTCCTGAGGTAATGAGCATTTGATTCTGTCCAGAGGTCTATCTCTTCATTTGCATGTCTCCTGCCCTCTACCTTCTGATTTCACTAGCCAGTTTCTAGACATTTCAAAATGTGGCAAGTATCTCAAAGATAATTGTGATCCTAAACGCTTCTTGGAACTGAGCTCCTTAGTGGAAAAGCATCATACATTAATACTACATAAGAGCAAAAGGAAGAACTCAGCAGTTCCAATAAATATTTCCCTTGTCCAATGAACCTGCACTTACTGGCTGACCACAGAGCACATCAATCTTGCCAGGTCAGCCATGAAAAAAATATTGTTGAGACAGGTCAAAATGGCTAAGGCACAAAAGATTCAAATCTGTAGGAAGCCATCAATTCCTTTGCTATGGAACCACCTATTAATTGCAAATACAAAACCTCCCTGCAATCAGAAATATTCAGCATGCAGTAAGCTATTCAATAAGCATATGCATGAATAATACCCCAAATGCATCTTTAAATGCAATTAAGTATGTGTACAAAATAGCTAAGGAATATGTTGATATGTATATGTATCAGTTCTAAACATTCAAATGTTTACTTGCATAAACAAATACAACGTAAAATTACAGCACTTGCAATATAGGCACACAGAAAATTTGATCATCATTTCAGTTTGATTTGCATCACCAATTTTCTCCATACTACTGACAAAAATCTCAAGTCCAATTAAAAAAGAATAACTGTCACAGAAGTATTTTAATATATTAGTACAAGACCAAAGTTGAGTATAATTAGTTGTACGAATATATGTTTCAAAGCAAAGAGTGATAACAAAAGGTATCTTCTGAAACAAAGGCTGGGACAAACTTTTAGTCCAAGACATTATTTTTTCATTGCTATCACCAGTGGGGCATATGGCCCATCGTGGCTTCTCTGCCAGCTCTTTTTTTTATGAGTCATCACGGCATCAAAAGCCTGTCAAACACCAGAACAGAGATAAAACATCCATAGACCACACTGTTGCAAGTCTCCATGGTTTTGTTCTAACATACCAGAAGAGGAGTCTCAAAATGACTGCTTCCTCGAGTCCAGCCACTTCTTCAAGTGCTGCTCTATGTGAGCTTTGGGCAGTTGAACAAAGGACAAAACTGTAAATGAGACTAGCATTAGCAAGGGCTGGGGGAGTCAGCCTGGTCACTGCTGTAGATTAGCCAGTGCTCCAGACTCCTCTTAAACACTCTGGTGCCCCAGGAACTGTTTCCGACATGCTTCCTCCACCTGTGGCAAACCCTTGATTTCTCCAAAAATGCCAGGAGGGAGAAGTGTGGGGGCAACGACTGGCAGAACAACTTTAATTTTTTTGATTTTAAATTGAACCTTTATAAAGGATCAGACCTCCTATGTAAAAGACTGTATTGTACTGGTAACGATTACTCCTCCCCAAATCACCAAACAAGCAAGAAATTCCTCTAAAAAGAAGTCATTACCTGTGGTCGGAGTTTTCATATGTCAAACAGGTATTTTTCTCAAAGAATGCCTTCTCGTGTTTCTTTGTTTATATTCAGTTATTCAGGATATTTCTTTGTCTTTAGTCTTCTCTGTGAACCCATGCTATGAAACACCATTAAAATTACTCAATAATGAATTTCTTTAAAAATTTCTACAGCAACTTTAAAAAATATTTTTTAAAAAAGGTTTTATTTCTAAGGAAGTATTCAGAGAAACTCTGGCCCTTTCATTATATATGATCACATCTTCCAAATGTGTCTGTAAGGAATAACATTAATCAATCACATTTATTTGGTACAATTCTTCACTAAAAGTAAAAATAATGAAAAATTCCAAAGATAGGCATGTTATATACAATACAGAAAAAAATACTAAAACTCAAGCCAAATGGAAAGTCACCTTTAAAATCAGCAGCAAGACTCTTCCCCAGAGACTGAGTACAGTCAAAATAAAAAATTCTACAGAATAATTAACAGGTGCTATTGAAAATGGGGTGAAGTGGTTTTAGGTGTATATCCTGAAGGAAGCAGCATGGTACCATACCAAATAGTGCATTACAGGAAAATGAAATCCTACCCACCTAGTTGCTGTTGAACCTCTAAGAACTGGAATTGCACAGGTGGTGAGTAAAGGCAGGAGCTAAGAAGGAAATCTGGATCACAACTGCATCCTTCCTCTTAGAAATGTCTTAGCATCACTTCAGACCACTAAATTCATCCTGACGATGTTATAGAGGACATTGTCAAATTACAATATGGCTGCTACACTCTAGAGGAATATCCAGGTCCAAAGCTCAGTGAAGTCAAACATGAGTGGGCTTTAGTGGGCACTCGATTTAGGCCCAGATTGCAGGAGGCAGAGAATCTGCTCTCAGTGCTTGGGCAGAAGCCCACGCAACCCATCCCATAGCAATCAGCAAGAGAGTTCTTCTTGTGTACCTACACACCGTAATCCAAAGGCGAGTTAAGTTGTCTTTGACTATCCAAAGCTTACAATAGCTGAACCGGAAGAGGTACAGAACATAGTCTTGCACAATTAGCTAGTCTGACAGACTGAAGCGAATGTGTTCATAGCATGGACTCGTGGAGAAGACTAAAGACAAAGACATATCCTGAATAACTGAATATAAACAAAGAAACACGAGAAGGCATTCTTTGAGAAAAATACCTGTTTGACATACGAAAGCTCTGACCACAGTATGAGTCACTGCAAGTGACTTCTGATGATTCACTGCCATTTTTAAAACTCTGATAACAATCATAACAATCTCTAGTTGTTTTAAAACTCTCTCTTTTTTTCCTAGTGAATAGCTAGTTGGGGTAACTTTTCATATTAAAACCCTGTGATTTAGTTTTCTTCTTTTTAAGCCTCTAAACAGACATACCAGTGGGCTCTAATGGGTAAGATTGCTTACATTACTTGCTCCTCATATCTTGGAAGGCCATTTCTAGTGCAGAGAATCAATCTTGACTGCTCTACCTCAGACTGTAAATTACTTGGAATTCTGGTGGTGACGGTCATCTCGCAGGAACTGGACTAAGGGAACAGAACCCATGCTAGCAGATCTACCAGAATGCCAACAGATTGTGACCCTTAGTTACTTCCATGGCCTTTGAGTTGTGATTCCTGCCTTACTTACACAGGAAGATTGAGTCGCTCACTTACACCAGGATCATTGCTCAGATGAAAATAGCTTGAACTTTCTGTCAGGTATGAGAAGGTTCTTCCCAGTCAAGCATGAATCCCTTTCCAAATGAGGTAATACAAACTGAAAACAAAACAAAACAAAAAACCTCAACTTTTTCCATATCAGAAAGAGACAGTTGGGGTCATTTGTGTTTAGCTAAAAGTAGTTTGACACATTTAGCAGTGTCCATGTGGATGCAGTTTAGCAGTGGAAGACTGGCCTACAACTACTAGTCCTCTTGGCAGTTTCCACAGTCTTCTGTCCTAAATGTTTTTTCCCCAGCTGATCTGAATTTAGGCAAGGGAAAAATGTATACTAGTTGTATCAAGGCATTCAAACAAATTTCGCAGGCAACAGTTTTGAAAGTTGACATAATATGGTTTTGTAATAGCTTTGAGTAGTTTTGCAAAGTCATTCAAGTTTAATCTGTTTTGCAGAGAAATTATTTGAATAAAATAAATTTTACCTTTCCTAGTTTATACTGCAGGAAGAATTTTTGCTCTGAATTTTTATTCTACTTCAAGGCATACATCAGTGGTTACAATCACATGAAAAAAACCATCAGGTTTGGGGTTATTTGTTGCTTGTATTATTGCTGACCCTGTGAACACTCCTAGTCCCTTTCAGTGAAATACTGAAGAGGCTAACTACTAACTGAACCAATCTGATCCTGTCTTGAGGTAATCTGTTTGACTTCATAGCAGAATGCTTATTTATTTAGTTACCAAGCCTCACCTGGGAATAGCAGCTAAGAGTAAATTTTTCCCAAGTTCTTTGTTAGAAAAATATGGCAGATACAAAATCCGGTCTCAGGAGTGCAAGAGTAGATTGTTCAGGGTGAGACCTAAAACAGATCTAGCTCAGTATTCAACATCTGTATTGGCCACTAGCAAATGAGAGATCTCTCAATTTGAAACCTCCTGTGTTGCTTTGACTGATGTCTTTTAATTAATCTCCATTATGACTTTCTTGCTGTCCCTTGGCACTGGTTTTGCCACAGTACACTTTTACATAACATGGAAAAAATACTCTCCTTCTATTAGGCCTGACCATTTCACGGAGTGGCTCAGGTCCTTATGTTGCAAGAAATAGAAGTTAAAAATAAGAAAGCTTTTACTAAATGTAAAATCATTTTATTGTGTTATATTAAATATATGGGCAGTTTTGTTTACTCATAAATCACTCTAAATGTCATAGTCCCTACTGAATTTTCCATTTAGGAAAATGCACGTAGACCTGGAAGTTTATGCCATTTTGGTTACCTTACAGAGATCAACGCTTTTCTGATTCCTATGGGGACATCTGTTCATTAGCACACAGGGTGGCCAATATCGCTTTAGGTAAAGATCAGCTAGTTCCTCTGTTCTACACCCTTTGGAAGAATAGCTTTGCTTATAAAATGTAACAAATGTTTCCTGGACTCTAGCCAATATATTTTTGATCCTTTCTTGATCTTCTTTTCACTAATCCTTTTCTTTTTGTATTCTTGCCTTTTGTTGACATGCCAAAATTCTGTCAGTCTTGTTTCCTCTTTCAAAAAACGTATTTTTTGTTAAGTTGAATTAAACATTCTACCCTGTTGCCAAGAGCAAATTAAGTTCCCCCACACTGAAATCAAATTTCGTAAAGTGTCCGGGCAATTAGCTCTAATATGTGGTTGCTGTAACTCTTAATTTCACCCTTTTAAGGGTTTTCTTTTTTCTCTGTGTTTGCTTCTGAACAGAAGACATGAGATTCCTTCTTTTACCTTTGGTTGTCATCTTTTAGTTCCCCAGCATTCAGCAACCATCCACTGATACTTAGCCAAACCTCACTTTTAATCTGTAACCCAAAGGTATTTAAGTAACAAATTGTTCATTCTTCAACAAGAAAACCGAGCTGGTGGACCAGCCTGCTGGAACTGGAACAGGAACAAAACTTGAAGAGCAGACTTCTGAAGAGCTCTCCCAAGCACCACATTTAGGCATATCATATGCACATCCAGAGATTTCCCATGACAATTTAAAACTGGCATGGCTCACCCACATAACAACAGAAGTCTTTTACATCTGAACTTATCTTCTGTGCATTTGTTGACAGGTTTTGGTTCCAAGACATTCAAGGACAAAATAAGAGCGCATGATTATTCCAAGTAGATGGGAAAGGAAAGGCCCAGTTTCAGAAGGATTATGACAAAAAATTGTGACTGTTTTTATATGATGGAATGGCCCAGCTCTAGCCTAACCATCTTGCAAAGCTTTAGCATTCTCACATCTGCATCGGCCTACCACAGGCTTTCTTCTCCAGGCTGCCTTCAGCAAGGAGTCTTTTCTTATCCTGTTCCTCAAACCCTTTGTCTTGATGCACAGGCAGGATGCATAAGAATAAGACTTCTCTCTGCTTGCCCTACCAAGCACTCTGTGGTGAGGAAGGATGTAATCAGAGCCAAGGAAGCAGTTGTTTCAGTTCCAATAAAAAGTCATCTTATATCAAAAACCCCAAATAATAAAAAAATACTCTGGATGGTTTCCCAATGTCAACTAGATTAGGATCAGCTAATTTGTTCATGAAAATTTTGACAGTTTGAACATTACTCAGTCAACCACCACCCCTCTCTTTCCTTTACATCCCCATTTATTTTGGCAGACTTAAATAGTACACATGATAAAGCTGTATTATAGTTACAGCCATCGTGCTATTTTAAACACAACACTAGAAGTCAGAGAAAAGCTGCTTGGATTCCTAAGGATAGATAGATAGATAGATAGACATAGACATAGATAGATACGTATACACACACAAACATCTATATATCTATATATCTGACCAGCCACATTGCAAACACTCTAATGAAGCAACTGATTTCTACACATGAAACCTGCAATTACATGAAATACTCTTTTGTTTAAGAAATTCCATCTATCCACAGGACCACGCAGAAAGGTTTTCCTGCATCCATGCTTCCCATTGCTGATTGCCAATCTCTGTCAATGTAATAGTCCTTTAGCCCAAAGACATTAGTATGTTCTACTGTTGCTGTTCTCCCTTTCTTATTCCTGCTCACCCCAGCAATACTCCTTAGTCTACCTCTTCCCTGATTTAGCTTTCTGTCAGCCTGTAGGTGATGCAGAAGGGAGGTGCAGCTGAGCGTTGAGTGTCTAGTCCTCACTGATGTTCACTGGGGACTAGTCACTAACTGCCCTTCAATGTTTTGCAAATTCCATTATGAATAATAACATGCTAAAAATTCAGTCTCTAGTTCAAGTTAATGTGGCCAGAACAGCACCCAGAAATTCATAGCTAGTCTTTGTCCTCAGTTGTATGATACCCATCTACTTCAGCCAATTCTTCTATTTCTATAGGCATCCCTGAACACTTAGGCCTTCCAAACCCAGCACATGCTCATTGCATGTGATCTCACCATAGCAACCACGTGTGACCTGCTCCCAGTTTCATACAGTACAGGAACACAGACAGCCACCTTTCTCCATGTCATCAATACCAGAACTGCAGTGCCTGTATTCACAGTGCCTCTCAGAAAAGGCTGGGGTGTCTGAAGGCATAGTTTGTGAATTTCCACAAAATTCACCAATTTCATTCTTCACTATTTCATGAGCTGACCCCTACTCTTCTCTCTTCATAATTTCATTTTCCATCTGGCAGACCTGATTCATGCTCCATTCTCTCCCACGTGCTTCAGCTTCTTAATCCTTCTTGATTCTTACCCGATAAGACTGACTTCTTTGTTATTAATGTTATCAAAAGGATGAATTAAAATTAATGCAAGACTTGTAATTCATCTGCATTGTTGAAGTGAAAAGTCAAGCCAGTCAAAACAGCAAATGAAATATGCTCAAAGGCATATCACAGCAGCTTTTAAAAGAAAACACAGGCTCTTTATAAAAGCTTAGGCTTCTAAACAGAAAAGAGAAAGGTACATGACCATACAAGGGACAATATGTACTCACAGAAGCTATTTGTGAAGTACATATGATACTTCTCAAAGATTTTAGGTCAGTTACAGATATGTACAATACATCTTATGATATAGCTACAGCATCTGAATGTCAAACCTAAAATATAATCTTCTATAGGAAAAAAGTAGAATTTTTATATTGTAATCTTGACACTATTTTCCTTACAACATAACTTTTTCCCATATTTTCCTGATATTAAAAATATTTTATCCAATATATTTGAGTTAGTTCATAGTGTCATATATTATGCAGCTACTGTTTTTCAAGCTTTGAGTGAAGGGAACAAGTCATTTTCTTTTTGAACAGTGACTGTTGCCTATTTCCCAGTTGCTTTAATTCTCGATCTCTTGGAGCTTTATTTTGCAAGCTAAGTACTTATACTTGTATGTCCTGGCCTTTATGTTAGGATTTCCACTTCTACAAGAAGCACTCTTGAAAGGCATATTATTTTATAAGTATTATTTCCAAGTATGATCAAGTGGGGAAAAATCAGAAGAATCTCAGACGGAAAATATATTTAAATTATCATGAGGCATAAAATACAAGGGGGAAAAAAAGTAGCTATGAATGTATTACAAAGAGGAAATTAGAAAACAATGTATAGGTCCATTACATAATGTGGGAAGCAAGCAAGCATGGCTTCACATACACAGAAACATGAAAGATACATTGCAGCCTGACATGTGGAAAAAAAAATATATTTTAAGAAGGACAGAAGAGTACCAGACAGAATACAGAAAAAGAAGGTTAAAGAATAAATTTAAATTAATGTTTTAGCCAGCTGAGGTAGATTAAATTTACCCTAGACAAAATGAGAAAAAATTTGAAGTAGCCAAACTAGCTGATTTTGGAACTAACCAATATACTTTCCCAAGTATTAGTGATTGCATGTGGAAACATGGGGAGAACAAGGGAAGCTCTAGAAGATGCAAAAAGGCAGAAGTCTTTTACAGAGGGAAAAAGAAAGATGTGAAGATGCCAAGAATCATAAATTAATCAGTCTATAAAAATACTGTAATGAATTACTGAACAATCCACGTCAGCAGCCTTAAAGATAATAAAGTGATTTTAAAAAGCAACAAGGGTGTGTTGAGAACAGCTCACTTCACACCAAACTAATTCATTGCTTTGACAGGTAATAGACATAAGAAGCACAGAAGGAAGAAGCAGAAGAAGGCTGTATTTCTACTGCAGTAAAGGTTTGTCATTGTCCATGTGGTCTTCTGAAGGGAAGCAGAATCTTGATATGGTCACCATCAGGTAGATAAGGCTGGCTGAATTGGTTTCAAATCCGCTTATCAGTGATTTCCCACCAAAGAAAAACAGTATCTCAAGTGGATGTGATTCTGCCTTGGGTCTATTGAATCCAGCTGTATTTAATGTTTCCATAGTGACTAGCACAGTACAGTGGAAATTGGCCAGTACATCAGAGACATGACATATCACATAGCTAGGGAAAAAAGGGAAATACTGTTTTATTCTGAGCTGGGGATATTTCTGATGGTGCCTTCACCACCTGTGCTCATACTATGGGCCCCCAAAAGCATTCTAGTCACATCTATACCGCATTTTGCATTGCATCCTCTTGCCAAGCCTGGGTTCCATTCTGGTTCTCCCATTAAATCAGAGGTGGAAGGATATTGCTTGTGGTGGATAGTTTTGAAGAGGCATATGGTATTGTGAAGTTGATAAATGGATCTACGGATTTGACTCAAAGCCTGCTCAGATAAAACACCACCTCTGCATTTTAGCTGAGTACAAGAGTCTCCAAAAAAGCAAAAATACTGGCTCTAAGTACAAAGGCAGGTGAGCTGAACCTCAAAAGCTGGTCTCATTCACTTGGACCAAAAGCTTGGGCAACTGAAAAAAACAAGTGAACTTACGTTAACTTCCAGGTTTGCTGGCTGAGTGTTGTGAAGACTCTGCCTCTGTGAATAGTGCTTCAGAAAATGTAATTTCTTTTTCACAGCAACCTTTTTTATATGTACAAGAACAAGATAAAAGGTAGAAAAAAGAAAGCAGTATTTACAGTTGATCTTTTTTTCACTTAGCTCTCACACACAGTTGTGATTCATTTTTGCCAATAAAGGAAATTAAGAGTCATATTCTTTTTTTCTAGTGGATTTCTCAGTCTTCAATGTTTTGTTTATTGATTGTCCTCTTTATTCCTTGTGACAGAGATAAGTTCAGCAGTAAAAAGGTCACCACAAGATGTGCTTTCTCCTCATACTGCCTTCCTTTTCATTTTTAAACTAAGTTGCGAATCACGTCTTCTTGTTGGCAATAACACTGGCCTGAGAGGTTCAGCTCTGTCTTAAGTGCTTAAGGTTGTGGAATCTAAATATACATTGTTTTCATCTTTTGTCAAGACATACACCTCATCAAGCAGGCCATATTGCATAGACAGGTATGCAAGCAGACTGAGGACTTGCCTTTGGTCTTTACAGTAGGAAGATCTTGATCAGCTTTTTTTCAGGGGGGGTGGGGAAAGACCCACAAAAAAAACAACCCCTTCAAAAAACCCTAACAAACAAACTCAACAGGTTTTATACATATAAACATAAACTTCACAATTTAGCCCTGATATAACTCATCTGGGCCTCCCAAATCACACCAGAAATTATTCAGCCATACGAGATGTAAGGCTGAAAGGGTTCAAAAGTATTCACTGACTTTGCATGCCTCTGTTTACGGTTGTCTGGCTTTAAAGACTTACCAGCAGGTGTCTAATTTAGGCTATCTTAAAAAAAAAGAAGAACTCAAAATGTGGGGGACTTTTTAGAAATTATTTCCCCAAGTAGCTTGTACAAGGATTTTGAGTGAGCCAGTGCTCAGTTCAGAAAGGACAAGCAATGGCCCAATCCAAAACTGACTGAAGGACACAGTTGGCTTGTATTACTCTTGTGCTTTCATGCTCCTGAAAGTGGCAATCATAACATACCCCAGATTAAGTAGGATGATGCATATGTTAAAGGATTCTGAGGCACAGAGGTGATAGCTTTCATACTGAAACTATATATTGCTTTTGTACGAACCTGGTGTGTGCTCCGTATAGAGATCTTGTCTTCTCTAAAATGAAGAAGAGAAAAACAAAGTGAGAGTTGTTTTTGATCCATTCCATTCATGATCTATGCTACAATCCTGAAACCAAGGAAAAAACCCAATCTTTAATCTTTCTCATCTAGTCAAGAAATGCCCAAGGAATGTACGGCAGGTTTTTTGACTAGTACATTGAAACTGTACCTAGCTTTTTTAATTTTGTCCAACTTTCTGAAAAATCATTGTCTCTTAGATACCAGCCATTAAAGTATTCTAGATTTCTACTTCAGTTGTCCTCTCCTTCAAAGACTGATTGCACAAGATTTAAAAACTTAAAATATTTTAGCCTTTTTCGTGCATGTTTCCAGCTCTTGTAAAATTGTTCACACCTCCTCACTGACTAATGGGGCTTAAAAATTTCAGCTGTCTTGTCCTCCTTAAGATTTTGTCAAAGATTGGTTAACATGGCTTGCAATGCCTCCTTTTACTTAGTGAAAGAAAGTCTGAATTTTCTTTTTTTCAAGTTATCACCAGGAGAGTCAGGAGATTAAAATAAAAGATTTTAGCAATATAGACAGAAAGACAGTTTTGGAGAAGTTAGACTAATCACCTGACAGTGAAGGAGTGCAAACAGAGGGGAAAAATGAGGTCAAATGTACATCAGTTTCTCACACCTGTTAGAAAGTAGGTATGGGGAAGAGTTCACTTAAGAAAAAATAGGGAAATGTAAAAGTCTGTAAGACACTGAAAACAACCTGTTGAAACCCCATCCTTTCCAATCCATTTTGCTAAAATAATAGAGGACAATATTTGTCTGCCGTTTGGTAAAGGAAATTGTGGCAGATTAAGAGGTTCTCTGACTCCTCTACAAAGAGAGAGGAAGAAAAGTCCCAGGATCTTGGTTCTATGTATTTAACTAAGCACAGGATGTGGCCTAATATTTTTTGTTCCAAAAGAGAATTTATTTATATATATTTTTAATGAAATTTTTACTCCAACAAGTTAATACCCAGCTTAAAGCAAGTATGAAATCCTCCCTTCTGGGTGGGGATCTGTGCTTCAGAGCCCTGGGAGGTAACGTACAAAACGGATGCCATGGAGCACCTCTGCTCTTAATTCCCACTCTTGCATCTACGTGAGTTGGTAGGGCAGCCCAAAAGGCACGGATGCACTGGATGGCTCATTGATGTTAATGACCCAATGTCCGCCTGCTGGATGTTACCTGGGGTTTCAGTTTGTGAGCAGCTGGAGTCTGGCACCAGGTGCTGAAAGCTCCTGCCAGGCATTCCCAGCTTACTTCCACCTGAAAGAACACCCGGCCTCTCCATTCTCCAGGCGCAGGGCAAGTGGGGCAGGATGAGCAGGGCATTCCCTTGGAAGGTGGGCTGTGAGGTGCAGTGAAAGCCCTGTGTGTCCCCTCACGCCGAGGCACAGTCAGGTGGGATGGGAGCAGGGGTACCCGCCAGCCAGGCCCTGTCCCAGCGGGAAGAGCAGGCAGAGAAGAAGCACCAACACTCTTTGGCCAGGCAAGCGCAGGCATGAGCCAGGCCCCAAACTGCTCAGTCATGTCCTCACTGAGGCATTTCTCACACAGGCAGAGAGATGCAGGAGCTTAGGCCAGGACCATCGGTGTTTTCAAGACTGTGCCTTTTAAAGCATTATTCTGCTGCCTAAGCACCATTTTAGGGATCTGTATACTACTTCGAGTCATTTGCCTGAAGCCACGACAGCCGTCTGTGGCAGAACAGGGAAACACACCTTCATCCCCAGAGGCTCTGGCTAACACCATAACCGCACCAACGTCCTTCCTCTTTTCTCCTTCCTCCCGGCTGGTCAGAGTCAGCTTGAAATCATATCAGAGGAACAGATTTTGATCACAGAGAGATGGGGCTATGAGAGGCATTGCAATTAGACAGCTCTCCCTGAAACAGAGATACTTGGATCACAAAAAGTCCATGTGGCATATAACTAGCTGGACTGAGCCCACAGTGGTCTGTCAGAGATGAAATTGCTGCAGCCATATAAAATAAGAGAGTTGTGGGGATGCAAAAGGAAAAAGGTGGTGGTAAGATGAAGAGAAATGCTGGGAAAGATATTTATTCAAAAGAAAATAAAACTCCTAGCTGTCATCCTATATTATTAAATGGCAGAATTCCCACTGACTTCAAGAAAAAGGAGTGGCAAGCTATGCACGTGACTGCAGAAAGCAGCCACCAGTGTGCAACTCAGTGTCACTCCCTGAGCAGCTTTGAGATACCAACACTTCGTTTCATCACAAATCAGCAGGACAAGTTAACTATTTGGGGGTTTTTTTCAAACTGAAATATTCTGTTATATTCTGAAATACATTCTGTTTTTCAGTATGTGACAAGATTTATTTTAGGCCTTGTGGTTTTGTCTAATGTTATGATAGAAAAAGCTGCAATAGTAAGTATAGAATGCCCTGCCAGTTTACAGAATCACAGAATGTTCAAGGTTGGAAGAGACATTCAAGATAATCTAGTTCAACCATCAACCCAGCACCACCCTAATCGTCCCTAAACCATACCCCCAAGTGCCACATCCAGACACCTCTTGAACACCAGCAGAGATAGTGACTCTACCACCTGCCTGGGAAATCTATTCCAGTGCCTGACCACTCTTTCAATGAAAAATTATTTTCCTAATATTTAATCTGAACATCAGTTTAATATATTCATATACAGAATGTGAAAACTGATCGACCATTTTTGTAATTTCTTGCCAAAATATTACAAAAATCAATAATTCACGTTATTTTTTCCTTGTTTGATTGAACAAGCACTTCAAGATTTCCACCCTACTTTCCATTCATTACTTTTTACAGGCTGTACTTGTATAAACAGGAATTTTAATCTCAAAACATAAAACTTGAATTTTCAAAACTCAGGCAAGTTACCATGCTCAAAATCTTGCTCCTTCTAATGAAGGAGACTTGCCGATTAATTTTAATGAAATTGTGATGGTACCTACTACCTTTCACAAGTTTTAGATCAGGCCTTTGTTGAAAATTGTTTAATTATGTCTCTCATCACACTAAAAATCTAAAGATAGAAATTGATCTAAAGTAATGAATAAACTTTTTTTCTCAGGGCTTGTTCCAACTTGTTGCTTAATTTGCTCTAGTCAAATATTTAATTTATAACACTTTATTGAGTGCAAAAAACAGTGAAAATCAATAATGATTAAATATAAAATTAATGGAATATTTATCTCTATGTAGAATAATCTCTTCAACAATTCACATTTTCTAAATTACAGTGCCATTCTTTATGTTTTCATTGCACAAACAGAAGTAGCAACATATATGTGAATTGTTATCAAATATTCAGAGGTATACGTTTTCTTGTGGTATGTTTGCAAAATTATTACAAGATGTATACATCTCCCATTCTGCCCTTTATACTAATAAATCACAAAAAAAAAAAAAAAAAACAAGAAAAAAAGGATAAAAAAAGAGACAGTATCTTACTAAAAAGATGTGGAATAAGATGTGGCCCTGTTTTTTTCCAACTCCCTAGGTTTATCAGGGTCCCACAGTCTGTGCTCCTACAGGAAGGGAAAAATGTCTCATCTCTAGTCCCAGGTGGTTGGCTGAGTGCACAGGGAAGAGGACTAGTGTTGGTTTTATGGCTCTACAGTCAGAGTGGGAATGGGCATGAACAAGGATGTCTGATTTCATATGCACTCCATGAAAACTGAGAGAAGAATGGTGCTGATCATCAGCTTAGTGCCTGGTAAGAAGAAACTGCCTTTCCAAATTTGGGGCAAAGTGTCAAAATATTGCAATATTCTTTATTTAAAAAAAAAAAAAATCCAAAAGGTTTCTGGAAAAGCATCAAAGCAACTGTATCAAAAGACTATACATTGAAATGGTTCTGCTACATGATGTCAACTCAGAAGGACAAAGTGTTATTTTTCTCTCTAATGTTTAACAGAATACAGACATTATAGTAGCACTAATGTAAAAGTTTTTAAAAAATTAAAATACAAATAAAATAAAAATTAAATAGCACAAAAATATAAAATAACATGGAAGCTGATAGTGGTCATAAGATTCAAACTACTTAAAAATTAAATAAAATCTTGTGAAATATTTGTACTTTAACAGTGTGTTCTGATATTTTTTCAATATTTTAAAAGAATCTGATGATCTTAGGGAAATTATACATTTGGGTCATGCTTGTCCTTTCCTTTTATTTTTTATCATTTTGGTTTTTTGAACAATAAAATGTGCAACAGCAGTATTAGTATCTAGTTCTGTTTGCATAATGGTGACAGGATATGATAGGATGTGGTTTCAAAGGTCTTTTCCCCCATGAATCATCTTTATTTTGAAATAATATAAAACAATTGCTCATCGCACCTACAGTCAATTCTTCCCTACTGAAATGCAGCATCCTGTAAGAAGAAAGCAAATTTTATTGGAAAGTCTGGGAGCAAGTACTCAGAGGAAGACCAAACCATAGCAAACAGCTCAAGCTGGCCCCTGCTCTGTTAAATGTTTCCTTGCACAGGGCTGCCAGCATCCCTCCAGAACCCCACTGCCAGAGATGCTGTGCAAGCTGATATGATTTCATCCATATGCCACAACCTGCAGGGTCTTAATTCGTGTTGCCTCACTGGTTTGAAAAGCTGAAGAAAAGGACACCAGGTAGGAAGTTGCTTACAGTCATTCTGCTACATTGTATGAGATTAAATGAGGGGATTTCCCATCAAGGTGAAGAAGAAAGCACACCTGTAAAGACTGAACATCAGCAATAATTTGGCATGATTTCCTTCCTGCTCCAAAACCTGCTGGAACGTTTTTCACTTTTTTCAAACTCTCTTTTGTGTTACAGATGAAAAACAATGTACAATTTTAAAGCTGCAAAGCTGTACTTTCCCACCTGTTCACGTCTTAACATGACTGGACTATTTTTGGTAGAAAAACTGAAGAAAAAATTGATTTTATACTTTTCTACATCTTTGCCTTCCAGTCTTGCTCTATGATTTATTTTGTTTCACTCTCCCTTTCTCTCTCATGTGTCATCATGTGGAGACTCTTTAAACCACACCCTCTGTACTTCACCACTGGGACAGCCTGGACTTTTCTTGTGCTTGGATCCCTCACTTGGATGTCACTCTGCTGATAGAAGCCCAGAGTGCAAAAGGGAGATAAACCCCATTTCTCCAATGTGAAATAACGGTTGGACAAGAGTTGACCAAAACATGTTCTGAAAGGGTCTGATCTAATATTCCCTGCAATCAATGGAAGGCCTTTAACTGACTTCAGCAGGTCTCAGATAAGGACCCACATTACTATTGCCATTATCATTTGTAACGGAGGCTCTGAGCACTGATGTTTTGTAAGAGTAGGAAACAACTATGGCACGGCATGTTTGTCTCTGCTGTTTCAAAAGAACATTATTTTCATGCAAATTTTTGTTTGCTTTGTTTTCTTTGCTGCTTTTTTTTTTTTTGTATCAGATGCACCCTTGTTAGAGGTCCTCCCCATGTTTTCAAATCTCTCAAGCCTCAACAGAATGATAAGAATATTAAAAATAAACAAGGAAGTTTTTCTCACAAATAGTTTAGGTATTTGTGGTGATTAGGCTTCAAAGGAAAAAAATAGTTAGGAATGGTCCAGATGAAAGAAGAAGTCCCATCATATTTAATCAGATCTCACTTGTATGGGTGACAGTGTTACCATTATCCTTCATGTCGCATTGTGTTCCAGAATGAAATGGACCTTAGTATCTGACAGAAGAACCCAAGCTGACTTTCTCAGGCCAGAGATGTGGAAGACATTAAAAAAAGTCAGAAATACTACTTTCCTTTTAGAAAATTGCCTGAATACTGTGTCATAAAAATTTTTAGATATCAGAAAAATTAATGTCTCTGTTGACTTCTACTGTGTGGAGAAAAAAAAAAAAAAAAGAAATGGAGCAGAAAAAAAACTCTTAAAAGAGGGATATCTCTCAGAGTTCTTTTGTTTCAGTAATCTTCCATTTGATTTCCATCATAATCATTTCAGTGACTGTCATGATCTTTAATGGATTAACTTCTGCAGTTTGCAACTCTAAAGAATTAGTAACCCTTGTAAGAGTCCTTAAACTGGACCTGAAGATATATTATATGCTTTAGATCATGCAGCACATCAATTGCAGCATGCAGTCCTTTTCTCTTAAGCTCTGGCAAGTGAGCTCAGCAGCTCCAAGATTACACTTGAGCACCTGAGGAGGTTGCATCTGTGTGAATTTCTGCTGGCCATTGCTCTTGCAGTCATTACATCTGGGACTGACTGTCACACGCGTTATGTTGTGTTCTAGGCTTTGTCCTTTTCTCATTTAGATGAATAGAATAATCCTTTTGACTCTGCTATGAACAGGAGCAGGAATATGTCATGTAAAGAGCCTGTTCAAGAACCAAATTCAGGGTTGCATCTGAGTAAGTCTGTATTCTGTCTAAATAGATGCATATACTTATGTTTGTAGACATCTTTTTCTATCAGTATCCAACAACCTGTTCCTTAGACTACTTTACACTTTTACTTCCTCTCACTGATTTCTTACACTCACCTTCCATCTTTGCCAGTCAAAGAAAGCTTGCCAAAAACTGTTGTTTCTATGCCCAAACCTCAATACAGGAATGAAGCAGCTAATCAATAAACAGAGGTCAGCCATGTATTATCTCTAATAATTATCTAATAACTTCTCCAAGAGCTCCAGATTGTAGGTTTTACTAACTCAGTCCATCAATAAGTGTATGTAGCTAGGAAATTTAAAGGAAAGTAAATAGTATTATTTGTGTATCACCAGCGAAGTTTGTCTGTATGAAAAATGATATAGTTTGAAAATAACATTTTCAGTTAAACTGATGAAGTACAAATAACTGAAATCTGTCATTCATATAAATTTTATCCCAAATGGATAGTTAGAGCTAAATTAATATGAGTCAGGCTGAACAAAAAGAATACACCTTATACCACATTTCACTCTCTTTTCACTCATTTTCCAGTGTAATTTCAAGATAACCAATTTTAACTTTGGTAAAGATAAAAGATAACTTTGGTATAGATGAAAATCCAAGTCTGGCCTTAGTACTCTGAAGCGCTAAAACACTGATGAAGTTACAAAATTTTGTGTCAAAATAGAAGGAGTTCTCACAGACAGCTACCAAGTTTTTATACTGACAGTTAGATGTCAGGGAGAGATCCATCAGTTTGCAAAAGTGTAGGAAGAGAATATTGGTTTGCCAATCATAGCTCTCCTAATCAAGAAGGGAGGGGGAAAAAAAAGAAAATAAAAGAAAATATGAAAGCCTTGAAAGTACCAAGAAACTTAGGTATAGTTTAATGTCTAAACAAAGCTTTGTGAGATGGTAATACAGCCAAAGGGATAGTGCAAAGTGTTTGCTAAGATGTAACTCCATGAAAGTAATTTTTAGACTAAGGTAGTAATTGTTATTTCTGAAAAGGATTGGTGGATGGCTTACTCAAGGAATACCACTAAGATGATCCTAAGAAATATGAAGTTGGCCATTTAGCAAAGTATTTGAGACAGATGCTACAAAAGTACTTGCAGTAACTAAAAGGACACAGAAAAGTGTAGCAAGCACATGTGATCAAAATGATGGGCAATACTTAAAGAATTATCTTGATCACAAATGTCCTAGAAATGCAAAATGTAGGAAATGACAGAGGAAGGGTAATTTTTAAGTTGTGTGCTGAACAAAAGGCACTCAGGAGGAGCATGCAGAGCCATTCTTCTCAGGCTCTATTGCTTGTGTTGCTAAGTGTGATGAACCCTGGAAAGCACGTTTCCTACTTTGTGGCAGGCACAGGAGCTTTAAAACAGGCTTGGTATTTATACTGTCAAAGATACTATACAGTTATCTTCATCACCAATCCAAGCTAAAATAAGGCAGTGTTGCCCTCAATAGCTCAGCAGGAAAACTGGAAGGGAAAGGGCAGTTCAATGGCAGTTTACAGAGGAGACAACACACTGGGGCTGTTGGATGAGACCCCATGCGCAGGACAGACAGAAGTTTGCAGTCTGTTAAGCTGTAGTGTCATACCAATGCAGCTGATACAGAAGTAAAGGGGACATCTGAAGAATGTGGATCCCTTGAAAGTGTCGAGAAGGATGAAAAACTGGAGAGCAATGCAGCAGTGGTGCAGTGATCATATCTCATTTCTCAACATGGAGAAGATCACTGCAAGTGGAGAGCATTTTCCTCATGCAAAGGGAAGCAGCAGGTGGGCTTTGTGCTGTTTTGCGATATGAGACCAGTGGAAGACACTTGTTCTACAAATAAATCTTTTGTGAGTTACACTGCTGACTACAGTAGCCCTGAGGTCATTCTGCACAGTCAGCTCATCTGTATCAGAAGGGAAAGGAATATAGAATGATGGGGCCTTTCCAACACCAGTTAAAAATAATTGTGTAGTGTACCAAATTACCTGAAAATATTTCTTGTAATGCAAAGAATGTCATTGGTCTTTTCCACATAAAAGTAAAATGGTCCTCTTTCTTTCTCTTTTGTTATCCTTTTCTTTCTTTTTCTTTCTTTCTTTCTTTCTTTCTTTCTTTCTTTCTTTCTTTCTTTCTTTCTTTCTTTCTTTCTTTCTTTCTTTCTTTCTCTTTCTTTCTTTCTTTCTTTCTTTTCTTATATGAAATCATGTGAAGCTTTTGTGACTTGTTCCTTACACAAATTTCTGTTAATACAGTATTGGGGTAAATGACTCCAAAGCTCTTCTTGTGGAAAGATTTGATAACACTGGATATCCCAACCTGTCACCTAGCAACAGAAACAAAAATCTTAATATATTTTTGCTGTGGAAGAAAGCAGAGACACCAGAGGGTCAGGGAACTCTCCAGGCCATTGATTTTCGACAAAGTCAAAACCAACAGAACTACATTTGACTGACCAGTACCTTACAGAGTAGAGTAAACAGTCATGCCTGGCTTTTCAAACAGTAGTGAATTGCTAAATACAAGCAAAAAAAAAAGGCATATTTTTCTAGGCATAGGGTAATCCCTAAAACCTGGAGAGGAAGCTGAAAATAGAAGACAGGATGGCCCTGAGGCCTTCAGAAACTGCTGAAAAACTATTTCTGGAGTGGCCTACAGCATATTAAAAAAAAAAAAAAGCATGAGAATCTCTGAATTCTGACACTTTAGTAAGGCAGTGAAAAAAAAAAGTCGATTTTCTGATAATACCAGCTTTGTCTGAGGGAGACCAGAAGGGTGGATATCAATCTTTGTGCACTAGAGGGAGAGAAATAGCCAGCTGGGTTAGAATATTAGCCAAACCACTTATGAACTATGTGATTGTCAAGTACAACTAAAATGTCACTAGGAAGGATAAGAGTATGTTTTCTTACTGGGGAATTCCAAAGGAGCTATTACTGGGGAAAAAAAAAAAAA